>JALPQI010011605.1:0-47306 GCA_025490895.1 Thaumatotibia leucotreta | reverse complement strand
ATTTGTGGCTTTTGTGTACATTGCCATAAGTTGACCTCTAGGAAACTATTGATAGGTAAGTACTGGAGGAATGGAATCGATTGAAATAAAAAAAAATAACGTGAAAAATAACATTTTTCATTAAATTTTTTTACACATCCCGTACTAAGCTTAAATGATCCTGAGCAGAAACAGGATCAATTGGCATAAAAAAAAAGTTTGCCAAAAATGACCATTTTCTCGCACCCCCTTTGTTTTCTCCAAAATCTGTAAACACCAATCTTCAGTAATTAAAAATCGAGGGAAGGTCTTCTAAGACCATTTTCCTGTAGCTACTCAGGATCTGGTAGCTGCCCTCACTGACCCAAAAAGAATTTCCACCCTGTATGTTCCAGTGCACTTTAATTCTGTGTTATAAGAACGTCGTACCATGTTCGTAAGAAGATTCTTTCGATACATATTTTTTCACTTGACTGTACATGGGATCAATTTAGAAATAGATTGCGCGAATAAGGCTACTTACATAGAAGATAGTTATTTACACTTTATTTCGTTCTAATTATTATTATATGTAAATAGGCTTGTTACGTAATTAAATATAATTCTACCCCGTGTTTTCCTTGACCGAGAGATAGCAATTGATAACAGATAACTACTTACCTGCCAACTGTATACAGGGTGGAAATCTAATACTAAATAATCAATAGGACATAATAAGACATAAGATTTTTATGGGATCGAACGATTGATTAAAGACCCATAGTAAATTCACATACCAAGTATGTGACATAATTCCTATTACGGCGTCCAAGGCAGGGGTATATTTGAAAAAAAAAAAGCGGAGATTCACCATAAATATTGGTCACTTCTGCAGAACACGAAATCGTACAATGGAGAATAGAAAAAAGAGCTTGGAAAGATAGATTTCGAAGGGGTTCTGGAAAACTTGTATTGTGAATACTGAAATTGCAGTAGCAACAAATAACAACCAAAGTTAGCTAATGACCTCCTAGTTA
This sequence comes from Thaumatotibia leucotreta, assembly GCA_025490895.1. NCBI lineage: Eukaryota > Metazoa > Arthropoda > Insecta > Lepidoptera > Tortricidae > Thaumatotibia > Thaumatotibia leucotreta. The sequence continues at coordinate 46,311 of JALPQI010011605.1, read as the reverse complement.
ATAACAAAAGCCAGAAATTACAACTATATTGACCCGATATTGTCATTTGAATTTGCTAGTTTTTTATCGGGTCAGCCCCCTTACTGTCTGACCAAATATTTTTACAGTAATTTGTATGTATAATATTTGTTATATGGGAATTTCAGATGACTTTGACTTTGACATTGTTAAAAATCGTTTAATGAGGGCCTAATGAGCAGTTACTGACAGTCATATTTTTCATATTCACAGTTTATTCGTCTAAAAGTGCCAAGGTCAACATCAAAACATAGCTCATTAAAGTTTTAAAATTCAAAATGTAAAAAATAGCTACTATGTGTCAAAATACTCAAGTTTTTTGATTACCTAATGATGCTATTCAAGATTTTTCAACCAACTTCCCTATTTTGTTATTCAAATTCGAGTAATATATTATTCTAAATACTAGTGAAGTAAAGACTTTGGTATTATGATAAATGATTTTTGATTGTTTACCAAGGTCTGCCATTGAAATAGCAATATTTCTTGTTACAAATAATAATAGACGTTAATTAACTAAACTACCAATATTAGAAATAAATATACTGAATGGTACAGAGGCTTATAACATATACCATTATCATTGAATATGTAATAATCACCAGTTTAAAGGCAAAACCAATTATTTCGTAAATATTTGCAATGAAATATTGTCTTTTCGTTCCTTGAAATGGGCTGGGAAGTATCGCTTTTTGGGCGCAACAACTCGAGAGGACTGTAAAGGAATTTCGTATAATTTTTTAGGCCTAGGCCAGCAAAGTACCTTTTTCTTTTAATTTCGACGAAATCGTATTTTTTTTTCTTTGTATGTTTGAGAAAAGCACTATACATGCTTTGGTGTGAAAACGGGTTACCGGCCTCGTATCCCCATCCGGTATATACATATACCCATTTGGCCAAAAATCCTCATTTTCCCGGTCTCTGATGTAATGTACTATTAGTTAACGCTTAAATTGTGCGTCCTAACCTCCTCGCCATTGTGTAGAGCAGAAAATTCTGTCTTAAAAAGAATACAAAAAGTGGGTCGAAGACTATGTTCATTTTGACGTACATTGTCAATTTAAGGAATTACTTTTCTTTGCCTTTGGCTTAAAATACTATTCGCAAAAAAAACAACTTCAGCGAAATATTTTTTTCTCTTTTTATGTTGTTTGTAAGTCTGTTTATAAGTAGTAAGTTTCCGCATTCATACACAAACAAGACAAGTCTTCGTTTACAATGGCTTGTGTCCGTTTGCTTTCTGAGAAACGACGAGTACAGATCGATCGTAGTCGATACAATCGATCCTTCCTCGTCATTTCTTTGTTATTACTATACTCTGTTTGGTTAGGTATTTAAAAAAAAATAAACTATCTTGCAGTATCTTTTTATTGAAAAATGCACTTAAAAATCCAAATTAGGTACTTAATGAATCAAAATAATGTAAATCACTGTATTTCCTTGTTATATTATGTATATTTGCTAAAACTTATTTTCTACTCGTAGTTTTGAATAAAAAGATACTGCAAGATTGTTTACCTTTTTTTAAATACCTAACCAAACAGTGTATTATAAGGAAAAGAGCGAGAAATGGTCCAGGTAGCTAAGTTGTTAGTAACGCTATCTGCCAAGTGCTGGTTCAGGGTTCAGGCCCCAGTGCTGCCAATATCCTTTCTACAATGCCACGAGGGGCTTTTTTAAAGATTTATTTAGTTTCATTCACTTTGTCACATAACAGATACACAACCGCATGCCATTATGGGCATTTACTAATGCGTCTATACGCATAGTTAATAGAAGAGGCCCACGTCCAGCAATGGACTAAGAGAGGCTGATGACGTGACGTATACATTGCATTTGACAAAAAATTACCTACGCCAAATACAGCATGTAACTCCAAAATATGTGATAAAGGAGTGACAAAGGCAAATGGACTAATAATTTATGCACGCCATGTCCGCGCAACACAAGTTCGTGAGTAAAAGTGTTTATTTTTAAATGATTCACTGATTTTCAACAAAGAAATTATAAAGTGTATTCATTGTTATTTTTTAATACCGCGTGCTCAAAAATATCGGAGCATGTGTGGAATAGTATTATTGATTTTTAAAATACTCTAAACAATCAACACTTTCAATAGGTAGGTAACTACTGCCTGAAATGAAATGAATATCTCCAGTTAATTGATCCTTAAGCCACGTTTGTGTATTTTTTTTTATTAAGGAATGTCCGTGCCACCGATGGTAAGAAACGAAAAATTTAATACCGAATTTCGTTTTTATAATCATGATCTGATGGGATCAGCCAGGTCCAGATGATTCTGAGGAGTAGCATGGGTGCCCAATAAAGTCAAAATGTGTGGGATCCAGACATTTAAAATTATTATTTGAAAATCTTTATTTCGATGTTTATAGCCTTGATAGCTTCAACACACGTGTGAAAATACCGATACTACTGTAATTGTACCTTGTACCTACATAATCAGAATAGTTAACATAATATATTTTGTGGTGACACTATGGAGCAGATTTTACTGAATGATTGCTAATTATTATGTTTGTACTTACAGGAATCCAGAAGATCATGGATTAATAATAGAAAAAAATGGAACAAATTTTAAATAAACCGGCCAAGAACATGTCGGTGTAGGGTTCCGTAGTTATTAAAAAAACGGCAGAGCCGATTATGTTCGAAATAGTTTTATTGTAAAGAATTCTATAAGCCCCCTATTCATGATTTTTTCATATTTTTTGGACCTACGGATCAAAAGTTAGAGGGGGAACACAATTTTTTTTTCTTCCGTAGCGATTATCTCCGAAAATATTGACTTAAAAAAAACTTTCTTTTAAGACCCTTATTATTTATAAGTACCTATAGCCACTATAGATTATAGCAAATATAAAAAATCATCCCCACTTCGCCAATTGGGGAGGTACCCGAAAAAAAATATTGTTCTAGTTTTTATTGTACCACTTTGTTTGCATGATTAATATGTATACCTGTACCAAATTGCAGATTGCTAGTATTTAACGGCCACTGAGCTATGCTGCGGACAGACGGACAGATGGACATGGCGAAACTATAAGGGTTCCGTTTTTGCCATTTTGGCTACGGAACCCTAAAAAGGCGTACATCAAGAATTCGCAAATAGAAAAGATTTGGTAAACAGGAACTTAAGAAATAAACTTATTTTTGTGTAGGAGCATAGTAAAACTGTATAAAATATAACTAAACTGATACGAATAAATCACACTCCCAAATTATCTTAAAAAGTATCTCAATAATTATGATATGGCAAACCAACTCTCTTTCTAGCCAATGAGTGCGTGCGTTAGAGAGAAACAGCAAAACTGTAAATTGTAACTTTATAAAACGCGACCCTGGATGTAGAAACCCTAAAAATGGGAAACATGTAGTCAGGGGCATAAATATATATACAATTTTAGACCATATTCCAGACACAAGTAAAAAAGTGTATACAAATATTTATACCCTTGACTGTAGACGCGAATTTAGGTCATATAACTATTTTACTAAATTTAAAAACTCACCAGAAGCCGACCTCGCCCCCAAAATCACCGCCAAAAAGCAAAAATATCTCAACATTTTCCTATTGATTAATTTAAATTATAGTAAAGGCCAATGAACAGGACCGAACAGGTCTAAAGACTCGGTAGTTGTGCTTCACACAATGCCAAGATCAAGCTTATATGCCCATGCGCAATTGCGCATGGCTATCGTGAATTCGTAGACGTGCATATATTATTGCTGTTATACAGGATGTCGCTTCGGTGAGTCCTTAAGAACAATTTTTATTACTCCTTAAGTCAACGATTGAACAAAATATTTTCAATTATTAACAAGCTTTTGTACCTATTCAGTATCGGTAATACAATTAAATTTATTTTTCTTGAGAAATAAAACTATGAAAACGGATAAACTCGCGTATTTTAACTAATTTTAACTTCATTCCGACGTTTCGAACACTTTACAGGGTTCGTGGTCTGCGGATGACTGACCATGGAGGAAATTTGATATATAGATAATATACGCGAGTTTATCCGTTTTCATAGTTTTATTTCATGAGTAATCCTCGCGGTAACCGAAGAAAATTTTATTTTTCTTAAATTTCCTTTAGTTTGAATGCGCTTTTAAAGAGCTTTATCCATTTAACGGGCAAGACTCAAAAAAGTAGTACAGTAAGAAAAATTCTGTATAAGAAAAAAATACAAAAAGATAGTGCTAAAGGGTTAAAATGTTTTGAGATACACATAGAATCAATCGGGTAGGTATTCAAATATAATTTAAATTCACCTATATATAAAAGTTTTCAATGTATTACACCATAGGTGAGGAAGAACATAACAACTGGCACTACCTTTTTGTTCAGCATGATGGATCTTCTTCTTCAATTACATTTTCTTCTGATGATGCGTTGACGGATTTGCGTGATATACGCTGTGAATATTGCTAAATTAAGAACTGCTTTTAGTATATTTAAATGATTATACACAACAAAAAATAGTTTGTGTAAATACCAAAACAGTCCGCATGCATAACGAGAAAAAAATCCTATGTTCTTAATTTTTCCTAGTAATTATTCTTTTTAACCAATGACAACGCAATAACCACTCTATTCGATGAGATAGACTTTGGTATTTTAAGGCAGTTTTCTTAGTTTTATTTTTCATACCTCATCACGGTGTAGGAGAACCTAATCCTAATAAGAATTTTACGTCTCGTTTTCAATACCTTACAGTCCCTTTTTATTACTATTATTTATTTTATTAATACTGCTGCAAAACTTTACTATTAGGGGATAAATAGATAAGATGGAAATATTCAATACATACTTGATAGCTCAGTTTCCATTGCTCAATTGGTTATAGCGGTAGATTTTTACATCTCTAAGAATATAGATATAGTTGCATTATTTTAAACTTGTATAAATATTTTGTTTCTTGATGTAATAACTTCTTTAATGCATGTTACTTTAATAAGATGTTTTAAAAAAAGAAATCCCGCTGAGTTACTTACTGGTTCTTCTGAGGTCCGTGGTGTAGGCTTAGAACCGGTAGTAGTTTCTTTTTTTGGGTCTTTTGAGGACTAGAGATCTAAAAGCCGTCCAAATCTCATCAGAGGCGGTGAATTTTCCCATTTTCCTTTTATTACCATTGTTACTTTTATCAAACGTTTCCGACTTTCTGCTTGTTAGAAAAACTTGTGTCTTTAAACAATTCCATTATACTGGCGTGTTTCCATCAATGTCAGATTACGGTGAAACCCTCAACTATACACCCTGTATCGTCTGTGTACATACAACCCGACAGACTCGAAACAGCACGTGTTACTAAAAAACGGTTTACGAGTATCATGCATTGTCGGCACCCAAACTAGCTTTACCGGTCTTAGTTCGATGCTTCTGCGCTTACAGGTAAAGGTCTATTGGAAAGGCGAAGGGAAAAAAGAAAAAATAAGATTATCCGTAAATGGAACCAGATTGGAATTGCATTCGTGAGCCTTTGCACTAGCGTAAGACAGGTGTCAGATGACAATTAAAGAGGCAGGTTGCATTGCAGATGTATTTATATCTACGAAGAAATAAAACATGGAAGCCGCACGTCATACTAAATTGCCTTTCAAAAACGGTCCTGAGTTTTAGTTGACAAGTGTCAACCCATGTTCAATGCATCACGGCAATGAATTTGAATGCAAACTTATAAAACATAAACTGCCATTTAAAAATAGTTGTGATTGGTCCATCAACGTTTTGATTTTCGATATTTAATAAACATTTCTTTTTGTCAAAGATGTGCGCCGAAGCATGCGTGGTGTCACGAAAAGCGCTATGTTCTGCCCAACTTGGCACTATTGAACAATTGGTTTTGGAGGCATTTTTGAGCTGGCGTTAAACGTCCATGTTATATATGGTCGCAGATTTATATATTCTGTCTATTAGAGACTTCATCTCTAGTCAATGTACTATATCTGTATTTACATTAAATCTTTATGATTATAACTAACGTGAGACTCAAACATATTTAAATATTTATCACACGGGTTACTCACGTAATTTAAGTCGATAATTGCTCGACATGTTTCGATCCATTTAGAGGATCCTCATCATGGAGTACCTATCCGCGACCAAAGAGTACACGTCGGGCTTTGGTCGCGGATACTCCATGATAAAAAAAAAAAATATATCTTGGGACATCATACACAAATCAACCTAGTCCCACACTAAGCTCAATTAAGGCTTGTGTTGTGGGTACCAGGCGACGATATATATAATAGATAGATACGTATAGATACTTAGATACATATACACAGCCATGACCAAGGAACAAACATTTGTGATAAATAAATACACAAAGAATGCCCTCGCCGGGATTCGAACCCGGAACCTCCAGCTTCGTAGGCAGGGTCACTACCAACTAGGCTACAGAGGCTGACATGATGAGGATCCTTTAAATGGATCGAAATATGTCGAGCAATTATCGACTTAAATTACGTGAGTAACCCGTGTGATAAATATTTAAATAAAAATCTTTATGTTTTGTTTTTAATTAATGCATGTTAGCTGTAAGATGTTAATATTATTATTTGAAAAAACAAGTCCCGCTGAGTTTCTTGCTGGATTCTTCTCAGGAACAGTGGTGTAGGGTTAGAACCGGAAGTTTTTTCTCTCATTCGCTATTTAGTTTAACGATTCAAAAGCTCTCGTTGTTGGGCCTAGTTGAATAAAGAATATTTTGACTTTGACTTTGATCGGAGCGGCCACGGTACTCAAATGTGATCATGCACTCTTAACGCTATGAAACCAGAGGCCTGCTTGCTTAGCCAAGTTGCCAATCGCTAAAGGTGCATGTAGACCAAAAGAGCATTCGCTGTTCTATCCCCCTACTCTACGAAATTCGATCGTTACACGAAACGTGATTCGTTGATTTCGTAGAGTGGGGGATAGAACAGCGAATGTTCTTTTGGTCTGCATGCACCTTTACGCTTAATCGCCAATCGTAAACAAAAGGAAGCTAACTGTCTTTGTCGCACTAATATGAAAGAGTGACAGAGAGGGAAAACTACGATACGCTACTAAGCGTTAGCGATTGGCAACTTGGCTAAGCATCCTGCCCCCTATTACACCACGTTGACAAGTGCTACAATTGTAAATTTACCACGTTTTTCGCCAATCAGGGGCATCTACAGTTACCGCTTACTATCGGAAGAGCCGTGCATTTGTCTGCCACCAACATAAAATTTAGTGCAGGAATTTTAATAAATCAGCAGTAAATAGCTATTTGGCGAAGCAAATATACAATTGTCACAGAAAACAGGACAATTGTAGAGAAAATCCGACATAAGCCGAACCTAAAGATGATTAAGGTAAATACTTACAATTAAATCGCTTAATGAAATAGGTGCTGATACAGCATTCAATATTCATCAGTCGACTTCCTTACGATAAAGCTGTTTCGCTACGCAAAACATCGTCATACACCTCATAAACTAGATTTTAATTAATTTTTGGACCCATAAATTAACAACCGACGCACTACGAACAAAAAACTCGTAGAACCAATATGTTAATACGCCAGGCTCATCATCATAACCCGTGTAATTTATTAAAAACTGGTTCAAACTTAACAGCCAAATTCAATTTGTATAAAAAACGGAATCGAATATACAAACTTATATTTGCGGTTGGTGAGGGCGCCTCTTCCTTTATACAAAGGGCATAATTACTTGGCGATTGATAGTTTAAAAGGTTATCCGGATGTAACAATAAGTTTGCTGAAATAAAGGTTCGTGAGACTATGCACGTAGGAGCTTTAATGCAGAACATTGAAACTTAGAATAGTTCGGAAAGTATAGACACGTAAGATATATGGGCGTGCCTTCCCTTTATATGCCATCAGTTTCCGCACAGACTCTATAATGTTATAGTATGATTATGAGTAACAAAGACACAGATATATGGCAGTGGTATAACCGCGTCTCTTTCTAGCTGACCTAGACCTTCGAGTGATACGGTAATAACCTCTCTAAGATTGATTTTTTGTTTATGTTTTGATAATATAATGTAAAAAAATCTAATTAATATGCGGATTGTTCATTAAGTGAATGTTAATAAAGAGGAACATTTCTTAGAACAAATAAACCATAGAGGTGTAGGTAAAAGCAAAATGATTAAGGAAAATGGAAATCAGTCGTTTTTTTTTAATGGCAACCCATGAACCAAGAATAATTAAGTCCCCACTGCGATTAATATACTTCGAGATTTACCTCTGACGTTTCGAGTACGACATTCCATTCATTGTCTCAAAGAATTACTGGTTTATGTCTAGGTTTAACCCCAGTTCTCTTTCTAACCTCCAAATACACTTTTTAGGGTTCCGTACATACCTCAAAAGGAAAAAAAACAGAACAATTATATTTACTTTATTTACTAACATTCTTTATTTATTTTTTTATTATAGAATCACTCGCATGTCTGTCTGTCTATCTCTCTTTTACAGCCGATTTGCTCTGAAACTACTAGACCGATTGAGATGCAATTAAAAAAAGTAAAAAAGGGCTAGTCCTTACTAGAAAATTAGAAAAAAAAACTTTTTGCAAACTGTATCATAAAAATATCAAATGACAGGGCTAAGGCTGCGTTTCCACCAGAGATGTGCGAGGATGTGTTTCCATACAAATGACACTTCGCTCGAGTCATTAATAGGTGTCATTTGTATGGAAACATTTCCTCACAATCTCTGGTGGAAACGCAGCCTAAAGGCACTGGTCTCACCGCGGGCTACTAAGCTATGAACTATCGGCTACAAACACGAACAAAAGATACGCACTCCCGTGTAAAAAAAGAGACACGGCGATACTCGCTCGGCGGTGATAGCTGATAGTGAGAATTTTTTATATATTTTTTTTATAGTTGTAATATAAATACAACATGACATGTTTGCAGTAAAATTTATAAAGTAGTAATTTGCAATTAACATTTCTTTTTTTTTTTTTTTGTGTTCTATTGACGAAGCCTGTTGCGGATATTGTCATTAGTGAGTATGACGAAGCTTGTTGCTGATTCCATTTTGTAGCATCTTGACGAAGCCTGCGGCGGATTTATTATGTGTAAATTGAGTTCCTATTATGAAATAAATAAATTATTTATTGGAATTTGTAAGTGGTCGGTCATTAAAGTTGATAACAACATCTTTTAAGTCGGTTATTCAATTATTATAAATCCAAAACGGCAAATATGTGTAAAAAGCTAATGACATTTCTATGACGTCACACGACACGAGTGATGTGAAAGAGATAAAACTATGGTTTGACAGTACGGTACTCTTTGCGATGACTGTAAACGGAAAAAGTTTTGCGAATATATTTGTGGAGTTTCGCGTAGTTATATATTTTTTTAAATATTAGTAGAGTTATTTATGACGTTTCAGAGGCTTACATATTAATCTATTAACTCAGCATAAATGACTTGTAATATGTACCCATATTTTTGATTGGTAAATCTGTTCAGATGCGTTTGTACCTTTTAATGCTCATTTATTTTTGTAGCCTTGTATTTGCTTATATATTTATGAACTCGACTGTAGGTAATCTACAAGACTCTACGTCAAAGTGTATCCGCAAGGGCCCCACCAATAATATAATCTACATTGTACAAGACACTTAGGGTGACTTTCAGGTCATACTAATTATGTAGCTCTAAGTATTGAGGTACAAAGACGAGAAGATTTAAAACTTATGTACCGAGACCGAGGAATAACGTACCTGCCCACTTATTTATCATTTTAATTATCAAACATTTGTTGCAAAAAACCGGCCAAAAGCATGTCGGACTCTGTTCATAGTAGGGATCCGTAGATGATCGCTCTTTATATTTTATAGAGCGATATAAGATAAATATATCATGGGGTATTCTTACACAAATCGACTTAAGAGTTCCATTATACAATTATCATCATCATCACATCACATCATCAGCCTATGATAGTCCACTGCTGGACGTAGGCCTCTCCTATTAACTATGCGTATAGACGCATTAGGAGGTAAATGCCCATAATCGCCACGCTGGGCAAGCGGATTGGCGACCGCAGTCTATTATGATGTGTCTATTATCATGACGCTGCTGCCCATCGCCAATCTTTTATTAAATAATGGTAAATGACACTTCAATCCCTTAGTCGACTCTTACGACACCCGCAGGAGGAGTTGGGGTGGTGACAAATATATTCTTGCTGCCGTCGCCGCTCGGCACACACAATACATATAGATATACAATTATACATGTAGATTTATAAGATTCCATTATAAATACATAATAAAGACAGCCTCCGTAACCTAGTTGGTAGTGACCCTGCTTACGAAGCTGGAGGTTCCGGGTTCGCATCCTAGCGAGGGCATTATTTGTGTATTTATTTATCACAAATATTTTATTCCTTGGTTGTGGCTGTCTATGTATTAAAACGCGGATAATAGGTTAGGTTAGGTTAGGTTAGATTGCAAAACCCCTAGGATTTTCGCAAAGATTAGAAAGAATCAAATCATCCTACGACATATACAGGGTGTCCCAAGTAGTAGTGATATACTGTAGGTGGGGTGGTAGAGGACCTCAAGTGCTATCCAAATCACCCCCATGTATGTTCCGCGATTTTTCGTATTTTCGGAGTTATGATTTTTTTTCTTATTTTTCACCCAACACGGAGTACGTTGTGATTTTTATTTCTGGTAGCGTGAGTTACTGTAATAGACGCTTGATTTTTTTTGGTGTAAGCTGATAGATTGGCAAACCTAGAGTAGTAGCATTTACTATCGTTAGATCTTTGAATAGGCCAAGAAAAAATAAAATGTCAATAATTTTTTTTATTACCCAGTGTTTTCAAAACTTCAAAAAAAATTACCGCTTAGCTTTTAAAAACTTGCTCTATCTATCAGTCTTGCTCTATCTAATAGGTAGCTACGCAAATTCATTGCACTATTCGCATGGCTTCAATCTAAAAATGGAAATCTAAATGGTCAGTGACACTTCAATCCCTTAGTCGACTCTTACGACACCCGCAGGAGGAGTTGGGGTGGTGACAAATGTATTCTTACTGCCGTCACCACACGGCACAATTACGAGTATAACTATCATCAATCTTCAATAAATGAACAGTCAGTGACTCTTCTACAATCGACTCTTACAGCCTGGCAAAAAAGAGAAGAAATTAAAAAGTGGCAACATTGTAGTGTCGTCCCATTTTCTCACGCATATTGATTTGAAAGGGACGACACTACGATGTTGCTACTTTTTAAGCCCACGGGACAGTTTGGGTGGTGACACTGGTCACAAGTGTATCCTTTCTACCGTCACCACACGGCAAGGAATCAGACGGAACCCTAAAACGAACCACGCTAAGCAACAATTCGCGGCATGTGCGAATCACGTTCGTAAAAACAAGTTTTGCGCCCTTGGTAATGAAAATCCTTGCTAAATAAACAGACTATGAGCTTCGACATCTCAAACCACATACGACTTTCCTTAACCTGAGCGGAAATGTGCACTATCATCATACGAGTATTTGGATCCATAAAATCGTAAATTCATCCAATTATAAGCTGTATTTTAAAAGCAAATAAGGTGGTTTTAGATTTAGTTTTGAGATTTGTGACATCAGAAGTTTTTTTGACTAGATACTGGTCAGTATTAAAATGAAGATTTTAATTTTTTGCAGAAAGTATGCATTATGAAGTAGCACTGAATTGAGCAGGTTTTTAGGGTTAAAAACGACGATATTATGGCGATTTCTGTAGGTATTTTGTCGTTTTGTTTGACGATCTTCGTATACCGATCGTCAAAAAAATAAAATAAACAAATATGGCTGGCTTTCCATAGCATTTGACGTATTTGTCCTATATCGTGAAACACTTTCGCAGATATTATTTTTACGTTAAAGGTCTACTATGCCCACTAGGATGTTCCGGCGCCGGCCAACACGGTCTCATACTTTTCAATGCAAAGAATAGTTTTTTGTCTGATATATTCATACTACGGTCATTGTATGATACTGTCTTTATAGTGGGCAGAGACCTTAATACTAATAAATATCAATAATTTTAACAAATAATCTTGGCAGTGTATATTTTAAGATACATACTTTTTGACCCACTTTTTTGTAGTTTTATTAAAGACAACATTTTTTGCTCTACGCAGCGGTGCGCTAGAGCGCACATTTTTTTAAAATTCTGGGTTAAGGTTTTAAGTTGGTGATAAAACCAAGATTGTGTTCTGAAATAATTCAAGTTAGCAGGTTTGTTTACCTTTATTCTACTTTCAACTAAAAAATGGTATATACCCTGCTATGATGCTTCCCATACATCCAATCTATAAGTACGGAACCCTTGGCCGCTCACGCTTCACCATGTATTCCTTGATGACACATTACCACCCGGCGACCTTCACTCGGGCACCTTTACTCGGGCATTATGCCGTTTGGGCTAAACAACATTTCCTCATCATCATCCTATCGTAGCCCACTGCTGGACACCATTATCATTTACGTCTCATCATCATAACCGAAAGACGTCCACTGCTGAACATAGACCGCCTCCAAAGACTGCCATAATGACCGGTCCTGTGCCACCCGCATCCAGCGGACTCCTGCGACCTTCACCAGGTCATCAGTCCATCTTGTGGGAGGCCTACCAACGCTGCGTCTACCGGTGCGTGGCCGACACTCGAGAACATTTTCCGTCCCATCAAGTGTCAAAGTAGGCAAAGTCTTTGATAACTACAAAGGGCTTGTTCATTAATCACGTCATACTGTATAGGGGGACCAAGAAAAAATCACCAATTATCACCATTGGGGGGTCATAAAAGCACGTGTAATATTGTTACGTTCGTGGGGTGGGTTTTCTATAGAAAATGTATAAATAAGCCACTAATTAAAACTGAGACTTTAATTACTAATTAAAGGAACAAACACCAAACTAAAACAGTAATCACACACTTAACACGTCACACTGATTCACTCTCAAACTCGCCGTTAGAATCGCAGTTTTCGCTCTTGATGTTATCTCTTCGCTGTCTCAATTGAAACTACCCCTTCGGCCGGGTCATACTGGGCTTTTATACAAGCCACTCAAATCTACAAAGTACGAGATAATTCGATTCTAGAAAGTTCCCGAGTCAGGTCGGTCGGTAGGGCCCGTGCGCGAACATTCTAGGGTATCGCTGTCTCTTTCTACAGGTTTCTCTTTCACACCCGTCGAGAATGTTCTCTCTATAGCTGTCTCGTTCACATCTTTCCAGATCATTCTTTCGTGCTGTCTCTATCTAATAGTGCTTTCTCTTTCACTCCTATGGGAAATTTAGCTATATACCGATTTGTACTTGAGAGGCCCAAAAGGGGTCCTGAAAACGCCTGAAAACGGGTTTTCAGGTTATTGCGCCATCCGATAGAGGGTATCCTGAAACGGCCTGAAAACATGTTTCAGGCGCCTGAAAACGACGGTATCTGGGGTGAATATTTGATTTTGTAGTATGTGAAAGAGGATCTTCTGAAACGGCCTGAAAACGCATTTCAGCCTGCTGAAAACGCTTCTAACGTGTCTAAAATCATATTTGTAGTTTTTATCATGCCACCGGCGTAACACTACCCCCTCCTAAGACATGCTCGTCCCGAGCATCATTATTTCCGTGGTATTTGGCGAGCCGGTCAACGTGAACAATCTTGCATGGGCTTCGTAAATTCCTCCGAATCCGATATGAAACGTCATTGATCTTCGTAACCACTGTTCGAGCTGCCATCCATGGTTTACCGTTGGATACTTTTTCCACAACTACACATCGACGACCTCCCTGACTTGCTGTTCCTGGTAAACGCACTGGGACTCGAACCTGTGCCTTTGGTAGGAGAACAGTTCTTCTAGAGCAGTAAACATTCCCACTAATTCTTCCTTCCATAGGAACCTCATCAAATCTAGTTTTCAGGACTCCAACTTCCATGTCAATTTTATAACCATGGCACCTCATAAAATCTAGTCCAATAATACAGTCATCAATTATGTCGGCAACAATCACTTTGTGCCGATAAATGTGCTTGCCAATTCTTAAATCCACTCCTGTCTCTCCCTTGATGGGAATATACTGGCCAGTGGCTGTAAGCAGCTGTAGATGCGTCGGCTGGACTACATGACCTCGAGTCAGGTGTTTCAGAAGCCAATGATTAATCACCGTCCGAGAAGCTCCGGTGTCGATAGTAAGGTTACATGGTATTCCACCAATTTCTCCCTTGACGACCAGACTATTCCCGTCGTTGGCTTGTGAGATAACTACTGGGACATTTCGACCTCCAGCCAGCACTCGTCCCTTAGTCCTGGCTCTTACTCGTTTCCCTGCTGCGGCTCTGGTCGTACAGAGCCCTTATTCCTGGTCACAGGGGATTCATCTCGTTCTCTCCTGCTGCTTCTTTTCGGGCAACTAGTTTGTATATGGCCAAGTTCTCCACAATGGTAACATCGTGGCTCAAACTTCCGATGAGGTGCAATGCTTCTTTTCGGGCAACTAGTTTGTATATGGCCACGTTCTCCACAATGGTAACATCGTGGCCCAAACTTCCGATGAGGTGCAATCTTTCTTTTCGGGCAACTAGTTTGTATATGGCCACGTTCTCCACAATGGTAACATCGTGGCCCAAACTCCCGATGAGGTGCAATCGGCTCCCTGGCAGAAATCTCACGTAGCTTATACGATCCTGATGAATCTTGGCGTACAGCTTCAACTTCTAGGGCATGAGCTACGGCATCCTTAAGGCTTTCGTGGTGCCCTAGTCGTACTGCCGCCCTTACTTCCAAATCTCGGATCCCATCAACAAATGCCTGCACCAGCATGGTTTTTATCAAAGAGTCAGCTGAACGTTGGTATGCCTTTCTGACCAGCTTTTCAATTTCCAGGGCCCATTGTTGCAATGTCTCATTACGTCCCTGCGTTCTGTCTTTCAGCTGAGCTCGGTAAACATGTTCCAGATGACTGTCTCCGTAACGGGCTTCTAATGCTTCTAGAAGCCGGTCGTAAGTTTGCTCTTTTCCAAGAGCTTCTAGAATTGTAAGAGCCTCGTCACGAAGTGCCAGCGTCAGAGCCGTCATCGCTTGCTCCTTACTCCAACCGTTTGCTTTGGACACGGACTCAAACTGTAGCTTGTACGCCGCCCACGAAGATGTTCCATCAAAAGGAGGTGCCTTAAATTTTCCACCTCCCGGCACAGATATCTCGGGTGCGCAGGTACTGATGCCATTAGCTACTTTTAGTTCAAGCTTCTGGAGGCGACGCTCAACCGCTTCCTCTATAACATGAATCTTGTTCTCCATGTCACTGAGCTTCCCTTGGACTTCGTACATTTCTTGCTTCCATTCAGTAGCAGCCTTGTGCAACTCTTGAAGAATCAATTTCGACTGTTCTTCTTGTTTCCGCGACTGTTCTTCTTGTTTCCGCGACAGTTCTTCTTGTTTCCGCAACTGTTATTCTTGTTTCCGCGACTGCTCCTTCAGGAGAATCAGAATAGTTCTGAGGTCTACGTCTTGAGTACTCTTAGCCTGCAAACCAGACGTTCCGGGCTTAGATGCAGTATCCTCACATGCTAGAGGTTCTTCAGGTACTGCAATATCCTCCCGCGCTGCAGGTCCCTCATGTGCAGTTTGGCTCCGGGTCACAACTCCTTTCGGCTCGGTCTCGTTGTCACGTGGCGTTATACCCATTTTCTATCCCACTTCTGACACCAAATGTTACGTTCGTGGGGTGGGTTTTCTATAGAAAATGTATAAATAAGCCACTAATTAAAACTGAGACTTTAATTACTAATTAAAGGAACAAACACCAAACTAAAACAGTAATCACACACTTAACACGTCACACTGATTCACTCTCAAACTCGCCGTTAGAATCGCAGTTTTCGCTCTTGATGTTATCTCTTCGCTGTCTCAATTGAAACTACCCCTTCGGCCGGGTCATACTGGGCTTTTATACAAGCCACTCAAATCTACAAAGTACGAGATAATTCGATTCTAGAAAGTTCCCGAGTCAGGTCGGTCGGTAGGGCCCGTGCGCGAACATTCTAGGGTATCGCTGTCTCTTTCTACAGGTTTCTCTTTCACACCCGTCGAGAATGTTCTCTCTATAGCTGTCTCGTTCACATCTTTCCAGATCATTCTTTCGTGCTGTCTCTATCTAATAGTGCTTTCTCTTTCACTCCTATGGGAAATTTAGCTATATACCGATTTGTACTTGAGAGGCCCAAAAGGGGTCCTGAAAACGCCTGAAAACGGGTTTTCAGGTTATTGCGCCATCCGATAGAGGGTATCCTGAAACGGCCTGAAAACATGTTTCAGGCGCCTGAAAACGACGGTATCTGGGGTGAATATTTGATTTTGTAGTATGTGAAAGAGGATCTTCTGAAACGGCCTGAAAACGCATTTCAGCCTGCTGAAAACGCTTCTAACGTGTCTAAAATCATATTTGTAGTTTTTATCATGCCACCGGCGTAACAATATTTTGTTACTCTCTACTGAACAGGATTTATAGCTAGTAGAAATGAAATCATCTATACTTTTCTTTAAGATCACTTTTTAAATACACCGTGATTTCTAATAA
This sequence comes from Thaumatotibia leucotreta, assembly GCA_025490895.1. Lineage (NCBI taxonomy): Eukaryota > Metazoa > Arthropoda > Insecta > Lepidoptera > Tortricidae > Thaumatotibia > Thaumatotibia leucotreta. Next base: position 29,678 of record JALPQI010011605.1, on the reverse strand, counting down.
CCCGAAAGATTTTAACAGTGTGTTCCTGACCACATTTAGAAACTATAATGTCGTATAAACTTTTTCTGGATATCGCCTAGTTTCAGAGTTACTACCAATTAAAAAAAAACATATTTTCTAATTGTAACTCGGTACAAAAGGTCTTTTTAACGGCGTTGGTGTCATTATGGAGAATAGTCGCACTAACCTCATTAATAGATGTCGAAAAGTGAGAAATAAAACCTTTTAAAAATGAGGTTTTTGTAAAAAAAACCTTAACACTCATAGTAGTCATAGTGCTAGTTTCATGAATAACTTTTACTTTTTATGTTAAAATACATTCAAAAATTAAATAACAATTGAAAAAAATAAATAAATAAAAATTTTTTTTTTTCGTCAAAAATGACAAAAGTCATATAATATTTTATGTTTGTTTTTACATCAAAAATGCGTGGTTAAAATCTTTCGGGTTATTAGAGATCACGGTGTATAATCAGCTGTCAAACCCGGAAAAAGTGTTATTAAAAAAACGTTAGAAAAAAATTACTCGTCATATTTGCTAAATAAAAAAATAAAAATAAAACTCATTTATTTCAGACCATAAAAATCCATATAGTGTTAGTTACAAAATTACTTAAATGACTATGTTAGTACCTAAGTTTAGGTGTTGGGAGGTCCAGTGCTTGACAAGGGCACTGCCCCATCTCCCTGCCACGACAGCCAGAATATCACCACGGGGGAGGGAGGAGTTCAAAATAGGCCAAAATTGTTTGACATGAGTAGTAATGGCAACAAGCCCAAAGGCCAATAAACGAGATCGGCCAGGCTTTCCACACTTCTAGCAAAAGATTATACAGATTTGATCTGAGAAGCTTCATCGGCAGTATACTTTCTTTGCAACCTTTGCAATTCAAAGTGTGGAACCAAGCTTCATCAGTTCACCACAGACTTTCCTACTGTCCAACACATTTGCGCCATCCATCCCTATACACTGGTGGCTTATGATGGTCCCGTTTTATCCATTTATCGTGCTACGTGTCCTTTTCGCACTTGCATACTTGTTAGAACGTGACAGCAACGACGACAAACGATTACACGCGGTACCATCATAAGGCTACTGTTTGGTTTGGTGTTTAAAAAAAGGTAAACAATCTTGCAGTGTCTTTTTATTTTTTGCTTGATCCGTCCGAGCGGGCCGGGTAGAACTAGAAACTGTAGAAAGTAAGTTCGCGTTAATATCGCGGCAGCAACTCATGGTAAGCACACACGTCTACGTGACGTTGGTATCGTAACCTCGGTTTGACGTCATGAGAGCTCTTGGTAATAAGCCGTACGCAGAGGACATAACATTATACATTCATACGTGATGGTGAAAAGGGATTAATTGCTGAACCATGAGCTGACGCCACGTCAACGCATATTTAAAGCCAAGCCACACCGGATCAGCGAGCAGCACGTACGCGTGCGTTATAGCGAATGGAAATGTCATATATTAGATAGCAGTGGCACACCGTTTGCTGACTTAAAAAAAACTAAAAATATTAAATTATAAATATTAGATGTCATATACCAAAGAAAAACAACCAAGATCACCTAACGTTCGAGGTGGGGATCGAACCCACGTGCTCAGCTTTCGCGGCTGATGCCTGCACCCCTTGGCCACTCGGTCTTTTGTGTTTTCACAATACACCTACGTTTAAAAAAGATTATTTATCAAACCAAATTTATTACGACTTTGAAAGCTGATATCTCAAACACGGTTCACTTAAATAAAAATGTGTTTTAGAATCCTTTATATCATTTAAAGACCTTTCTATTGATACCCAACACGCTTAAGTACATCAAAAAAAAAAATCTACCCCTCAGTTACATGTATGGAGCCCCCACCCAATTATTTTTTTTACAATATAGTATCATAATAAAATTATGTAGCGGTTCACACAACACATATCGTTACCAGACAATAAAATAAGTAAAAAAAGTTTTAAGTTAAACGATTTTTATTGCCCCAAAAACTAGAAAATAAAAATTAGTTGTAACTAACCGTAGATACTACTTTGTGTAGATTAGTCACGTGAAACTATTATCACTGTAGTCTTCCCAAGTCGGATGCTGAAAGCCACGTTTAGCCTCTATGTCAGTGGATTAAGCGTTACCTAATCGGAAACTTATACCAAACTGAAATAAAAACGTGGGGCGTACGCAATTGTGATTCAGTCACTATAGTTATTTAAGACCACACATAGAAATCAAGACAACAATAGTGTAATAAGTTTTGTTCTGACCTTGATAAAAAATATTTACCTCTGTAGGAGTGTTGGAACAGATGGATGATTCATTGCAAAATTAAAGCAATAATTATATATTTTGAACTTGTATGTTTCTTTATATTAACGCCCCACGTTTTTATTTTAGTTTGGTAAAAGTTTCCGATTAGGTAACGCTTAATCCACTGACATAGAGGCTAAACGTGGCTTTCAGCATCCGACTTGGGAAGACTACAGTGATAATAGTTTCACGTGACTAATCTACACAAAGTAGTATCTACGGTTAGTTACAACTAATTTTTATTTTCTAGTTTTTGGGGCAATAAAAATCGTTTAACTTAAAACTTTTTTTACTTATTTTATTTTCAAGTTTTTAGTGCAATTGTTAAGTTAATTTTCGATATAATTTCCAAAGATGTTGTTTGTAATATGCAATACAATTATGCATGCTATCGTTTAACTCTCGCGCTTTAATCACGACACATATGTAAACGTAATGGACATTATTTGATGTGTAACGAGAAGGGAATCCCTGCTGAATAGATATTTTTAGAAACCCGACGCTAAAAAAATGTCAGCTTGAATACCCGAAGTGTCTCAAATGGACGTGTTATTCATACAATACCTTAGATAAAAGAGATCTAACAATAAGGAATATATCAATCAATTTGGTTTATTGACAAAATCAAGTTTAATTTTTTATATTGTACACATTACGAGTACATAAGTCAAATTTCGAGACCATAAAATACAAACTCATACTGTCAGTCGACCAACCGGAGGACCGCAGTTCTGACGGAAAGTCCGAAGCGAACCGAGGGCCCAAAGGGTCGTCACCCACTCACGCTGTCACTATCAGCTGGAGGGCCGCAGGCCCGACGGCTCGCCCTACGTCATCCACTCACGCTGTCAGTCTATCAGCTGAAGGGCCGCAGGGCCGACGGCTCGCCCTACGCGAACCACTCACCCTGTCATTCTATCAGCTGGAGGGCCGCAGGCCCGACGGCCCACTCTACGCGATCCACTCACGCTGTCACTCTATCAGCTGGAGGGCCGAAGGCCCGACGTTTCGCCCTACGCTACGCGATCTACTCACGCTGTCACTCTATCAGCTGGAGGGCCGCAGGCCCGACGGCTCGCCCTACGCTACGCGATCCACTCACACTGTCACTCTATCAGCTGGAGGGCCGCAGGCCCGACGGCTCGCCCTACGCTACGCGATCCACTCACGCTGTCACTCTATCAGCTGGAGGGCCGCAGGCCCGACGGCTCGCCCTACGCTACGCGATCCACTCACTCTGTCACTATCAGCTGGAGGGCCGCAGGCCCGACAGCTCGCCCTACACTACGCGATCCAGTCACTCTGTCACTCTATCAGCTGGAGGGCCGCAGGCCCGACGGCTCGCCCTACGCTACGCGATCCACTCACACTGTCACTCTATCAGCTAGAGGGCCGAAGGCCCGACGACTCACTCTACGCGATCTACTCACGCTGTCACTCTATCAAATGGAGGGTCGAAGGCCCGACGGCTCGCCCTATGCTACGCGATCCCCTCACGCTGTCACTCTATCAGCTGGAGGGTCGAAGGCCCGACGGCTCGCCCTACGCTACGCGATCCACTCACACTGTCACTCTATCAGCTGGAGGGCCGCAGGCCCGAGGGCTTGCCCTACGCTGCGCGATCCACTCACGCTCTCACTCTATCAGCTGGAGGGCCGTAGGCCCGACGGCTCGCCTTACGCGATTCACTCACGCTGTCACTCTATCAGCTGGAGGGCCGCAGGCCTGACGGCTCTCCCTACGCAATCCACTCACACTGTCACTCTATCAGCTGGAGGGCCGCAGGCCCGACGGATCGCCGTACGCGATTCACTCACGTCATCACTCTATCAGCTGGAGGGCTGCAGGCCCGACGGCTTGCCCTACGCAAATCACTCACGCTGTCACTCTATCAGCTGGAGGGCTGCAGGCCCGACAGCCTGCCCTACGTGAACCATTCACGCTGTCACTCTATCAGCTGGAGGGCCGCAGGCCCGACGGCTCGCCCTACGCAAATCACTCACGCAGTCACTCTATCAGCTAGAGGGCTGCAGGCCCGAGGGCCCGCCCTACGCAAACCACTCACGCTGTGAGTTTATCAGCTGAAGGGCCGCAGGCCCGACGGCTCGCCCTACGCGATCCACTCACGCTATCACCCTACTAGCCGTGACCCTATGAGTCTCTCAGCCGGAGGGCCGCAGTAATGACATACGGTACTAAACCGTGGTCGTTTACAATGGGCCTCATAAGAAGGCTCAAAGTCACCCACAGAGCAATGGAGAGGCCTATGCTAAGAGTCTCTCTGCGAGATCGGATTAGAAATGTGACCATCCGTAGCAGAACCAACGTAACCGATATAGCTCTTCGAATCGCTAAACTGAAGTGGACGGGGCTCGCGTGGAACCGATGGCCGTTGGGGCGGTAAGGTTCTCGAGTGGCGGTCACGTACCGGAAGGCTCAGCGTGGGTAGACCCCCCACAAGGTGGACTCATGACCTGGTGAAGGTCGCTGGAAACGGGTGGCACTGGGCCGGTCCTTGTGGCAATCTTTATATTCACCAGTGAACGTCTTTCAGCTGATATGATGGTGATCATAATAATTGAATCCGTATGCTTCTACCAAATATCTAAAGTAGTAGGTACTTTAAAATCTACGTATCGCTAAACCTAGTGGTTGTGGCAGGCAGTAACACTGGAGTATCAGATTTGAGGAGTTGGACGTTAGTATTAAATTTGCATGTTTCTACCTATACTTCATATCAAAAGAACTTCTTTAAAATCAAAATATCGATAAAAGATAAACCTTGCGGTTATTGTGGGCAGTACTGCAGCATCTGGAGTGAGGAGTTGGAAGTCAAGATCAGGCTGTTAGTATTTGATTATGCCAAACATGCTATACTTTAATTTTCACGCGTCTAACACTCTCGGTTAAGGTAGGCAGTACGTCTCCAGCATCAGGCTTTGAGGATACAAGGATAAAAATATTATAATATTGCATTGTCATGGGGACTTGATAAGAGCTCCAAATTTTATTGATTTTGGTGCAGTAGAAGTGGTCGAAAAATCGATCACAAGATTTGAAGCATCGACGACAGTTGATACGCGGTGAAGTTAATAAAAACCGTTTAAAAATGACAGACGGACATGACGAATCTATTAAGGGTTCCGTTTTTACCATTGTGGCTACGGAACCCTAAAATGGCACCGTCTGTACTAAAAAATAAGTTAGTAGGTAACATATTTACACCGACAAAAATAAATAAAACTTTGCGTTTTTAGCGTTTTTAGGTATTGCAGTGCTATCTGTACGACATTTGCGGAAGTATTTAGCCGATTGTTGAAGCTACTCCATGTGTTTGTGAGATATTACAATGGTTACGTAAACGTTCAACAGATGGCGTGGTTGCCGAAAATTAAAGTGAAACGTTTTATGGCAAAAGCCCCAGCTTGGCGAAAAACCGACGAAAAGTGCTACCAACAGCTATCGGCCGGATTCCACCGTCCTTTTTCACTAAAGCGCAAAGTGACGCTCCATAAATAAAGGAACACACATCAACATTAACTTGACCGCTCAGTAAAAAGTTACATACTTTTGTTAAACTCTCGAGTAAACGAAAACCACTATCACCTGCGGAGGGAGAAGTAAGCTCCTTTTTAAACCGCTGGACGAATTCCGTCCAGTCCGGCCGCAGAACCGTTGTAGAAGGAACTAATTGCACGAACAACGTCCTATACATTGACTTCGAGAGCTGAAATAGATCTGTCCGGTTCAAGTGGAAGGTCGAGATGGGGATGGGTGCTTGGACTCCAAAGTTGCTTGGATTTCGGGGCCTGACGGTGCAATAGTGTCATCTGACATAAGTAACCGGACAGCACCCCTGAGATTACCAATTTTAAACTTCATTAACTAAGTGCGTTGATTGTTAATGTTGTCACTCTTATTTTACATAGCAATAGAGCAAAACCCAAATCATTTGAGTGGTTGAGGGAGCTTAGTCAGTATAATCACAGGCATAATGCTGAAAAATATTTGTACTATGTAATAAAAAAATAAAAAGTGTACATTCGGTTCTAAGTTCTAACTAATATCCTCCTACTATAGGATAAGCTAATTCATGTTGAAATCTAGTGTAATATACCTAAAATTAATATACAATGTTAAAATTTTAAAATTATTTATAGAAATCCTCATTCGTGCACTTGCAAACTAAATAAACCAATACTAATAAATCCAATTTAAAGTTTAAGCTGCAGAAATGCAAGCGCCTGTTCGCGAAACAAGACGAATTGAACTCAAAGCCTCATTGCTATTCGCTGCGGCAGGCGCTGCTTTAATTGTGTTTCTATGGCCTGTCCTCGGCATACGTCTCTTGATTTAAAGAAAATAGAACTTGATACCTGCTTCATATTATTCAGTCTTCGGATATACTGGTAGGTATATGAAATATCGACGTACCTTCATAATATTAATAGTCGTCTAAGCCGTTGAGGCAGACTAATACAGTGTGTTACCATGACCCGGGCTTTTACAAAAATGGGTAACACGCATTACTAGGAATCCTTTTAAAGTATTAACATTTGACAAATATTGAAATAGACCGCACAATTAAGTTTATTACCTCCGAACGATGAATGTAGAGCGTGTACTGCTTAGGTTGTCAAACGTTGCGAATAGCTGCTATCTGCCATTGTCAAGTGAAAATTAACGATTCATTTTAATGGTTATGGTTTGGCTAAACCTCTTCATCGCATTCCTCAGTTTCAATAAAAAACATCATCATGGTAATACACTGTAGATATATGTTTATGTGTATAATGATAATGAAATCAGTACCTATACCTATATCACACAACTAAGTAGATCAAAACAGTATAATTATGAAGTCAACATTTATAACTTCCTTCCTGAGTACTGGTATATTCGACATCTATGTATTTTGTAGATCACGAATACACTTAAAAAAAAGTTTTGAGTTAAACTCTTTTGATCTCTACGGTGGCGATATAGGTCCTTTCCTAATAACGCAAAAGGTGTTTGTTATGTTATTCGTAATTGAACATATCTATTTTCTCTCCACTGGTTTCAAAAACGACTATAACGTCATCTTTTTATTTTTCGTGCATTATTATTTTGGTAACTAAAATACTAAGTTTTTGGGTGCTTCCGGCTCGTTAAATGAGATTATGATTTTGTTATTTATCTATTTATTTTAATAGCGCAATAAGGAATATTTACATCCAATATTTATTCTGCAATTCCCCTCTCAATTAAACTATCCTTGCCACGTGTCCCAATTATAAATATTAACTTATCTTTTAAATACATTGCTCTAGGTTGTCCAACTCTGCACTTTATTAAACTATAATAAAGTCGGTATCCGCTTTTTGTTTGATGTATTTGTTTATAGGAAGAAGACTTAGTTAATTAACTGTGTAGTTTGTTATGACGTCGTTGCCTGGGGCGTGACGTCACTGCCACTGACAAAAATGTGGGTGCGGAATATGAAGGTGCATTTAGACCAAACGAGCATTCGCTCATTCTATCCCCCACTCTACGAAATCAACGATTTTCGACGATCACGTTTTGTGTAACGAACGAATTTCGTAGAGTGATAGGATGAGCGAATGCTCGTTTGGTCTAAATGCACCTTAAGTATGTAGCAGGTTCTAATTAACAAAAAATGGGGCTACTTAAACATGTATGTTAACGTCAGTTGACAATCAAAACTCGCTAAATAAACTGCAACTACATCTATTTTACTTCGTTTATTATCAATAAAAACTTACAATTGCTAACTAAACGACTCAATTGTAAGATAAATCGTAATTTTTATTATTGCACAGCTAAAAATAGTAATGGCAGACTTAATGCCTTAAATAACTAAGAATAAAAAAAATCAGATATATATATGTATAGGTACCTAGATTTTAAATCGGTTAAAAATAAGTGACAGCAAATATGTAACAATTGTGCAATCTATCTTCAAACGCTTTCGCTTTTATAAATAGTTAATTTAATGTAAAATATTTGCTGGAACTTATTTTAAACCGATTTCAAAAAAGGAGGTTCTCAATTCTATTGATTTTTGTTGCCGGATATCTCCGAGAATCGTGAACCGTTTTCGAAATCGTTTTTCTTCAAACGGATACATAGCCAACTAAGTAAATTTGGTGATTACCTATTCAAAAGTGTGTTTTATTAAAAAGCTATATTATGTCTAGGGGTCAGAACTATGGGTGCAAAACTTTAACAAAACTTTAAAATTGACACATGGGAATATTTTAGCCAAGAAAAATAAGAATATTATTGATAAATCTGTATCCAGTTTTATTTCCTATCTCGGAAGCTTCAACTTACAATGTGTGGGTGTGTAGATATGCATATTTTATGGATGTATGTGCTGCGTCAAGTCTACTTGACAAGTTTTGTTAAAGTTTTGCACCCATAGTTCCGACCCCTAATTATGTCAAGATCGCTTATTTTCTTCGATTGATAAAAAATGAACTATGCAAGATCTTAGCAATGCTGTATTGACGAATAGTACAGTACCTACCTACTATTAGTCTTAATGATCCTTGGTTGTCAACTAAATACCTAGTTCTAAATATAGTCTTAAAAGCGTCACCTAAAACCAATATTTCAAAACCGATCAATTACTATCTTCCAACCTTTCAACGCTTCCTCTCATTATTTATTCAAAATAAATTAATCATTATGTACTTGGAAAACTTTGTTTACCTGTCAACTCGCCGATGACGGATTCGCCCCTCGTCTCAGTCCTCATTAGGGTTGTTGCTATATTTTGTTTTGATATATACAGTATATTATGTCCGTTTAAAGGATGAAAAAATAAATTACACATAGCAAAATACAGTATCTGAAGAGTAATCGGCGGTTACTGTCTATTTAAGTTAAGTTTTCAGTTATGTTCCAAATTAGTACATTACGACACAAGTGCAAAAACATGAAATTCGAATGGAACACTCCCTGTTTTAAATCGACACGAGTTACGACGTTTTTAGTGCCGATGGCCCTCCGAAGTTTTGGACCTGACGTAAAATGACACACTTCTCGCACTAGAGCCTAAAAAAGGCACTATCTGTACTAAAATAGTACATTTCGATGCAAGAGCAAAAAAAAAATTTCTTGCAAAAAAATTTTCGAGGTTGCAAGTCATCTTTCAATCAGAAAAACTTTTTTTATACTCGGGTGAGTATAAAAAAAAGTTTTTTTCATAACAAGTGCGTCAAAAAGAGAAATTACCGCACGCGAAGCGTACGTAATAGTTCGTTTTTGCGCACTAGTTAGAAAAAATAACATACAGTACAATACTTTATATTACAGTACCGTAAATGGGGTGACTTTAAGAAATAATGGGTTTACTTTGATAGATGTAAAATAGCCACAAAAGTCACTATTTAACTTAATTCAATTTCAATTTTATTTATTCTACATATTATATAACATACATTAATGTATTGGTCCTTTTAGGTTATAAAGTGCCTCATTCAAAATTCGATTAGATTCAACTGACATATGGCGTAAACAAATATACAGTACCGTATATACAGTACAGGGTAAATAGGAAGACGGGGTAAATAGGAATTCTAAACTGGACTGTTAGTCACGAGCCAAACGATCCAGTTTACTCTGCATTCCTATTTACCCCTTTTTACGGTACGAGTTAAAAACTAAGATTTCAAAGTCGCCCCTGCATTTTAAAGTCTTCCCGTTTTACGGTACGTCTGGCAAGTCTGACAACCCTAGTCCTCAATCCTCATTGATCACTCGTTTATCACTGGCATTACGATGACGGATTCCGGGCTTTCTTGCTTTTTAACCGGCTTAAAAGGTTTTCAATTCGTGTTTTTAAGGCTTCTTTGGTGACAAATGAGGCGTGGTGATTGTAGGATTCAGACTGTTTAGACCGCTGTCTGATATTTAGTTTTATTGAAATACTTAACTAGCGACCCGCCCCGGCTTCGCACGGGGACTATACCTACATAAAAACCCTCCTCTTGAATTACTCTACCTTTTAAAAAAAATCTCACCAAATCCGTTGCGTAGTTTTAAAGATTTAAGCGTACAAAGGGACATAGGGACAGAAAAAGTGACTTTATTTTCTACTGTGTAGTGATGATGATCTGAAGGGTTGGTTGGTTCTACCCAGACCCGATACTGTCAAGTATGAGGAATTCCTTACATACACATTACATCATTAGCCTATATAAGTCCGCTGCTGGACCATGGGCTATCTCCTAATTCCTATGCGTTTGAACGCATTAGGAGATAAATGCCAGTAAATATAATTAAACGGTTCAACTCACGTATATTTAGACACTACGCACGACTTGTTTCGGAGAGCCTAGGTCTATCAAGCACTGAGCCCGCTTTCGCCGCGTGGTAACGGCAGTAAGAATACATTTGACACCACCCCAACTCTTCCCACTGGGTGTCGTAAGAGTCGACTAAGGGATTGAAGTGTCACTGAGCATTGTATTGAAGATTCATGGTGTAATGGACCTGCGACCATATATAACATGGACGTCTAACGCCAGCTCAAAATTGCCCCCAATAACAATTGTTCAATTGTGCCAAGATGGGCAGGACAAAGCACTTTTCTTAACACCGCGCATATTTCGGCGCAACATCTTTGTCAAATGCTTAACAAAATCAAAACTTTTGATGGACCAATCACAACTATTTTTAATTTTTTATAGATTGACATTGAAGAGGGGGTGACACTTGTGAACTAAAATTCAGGACCGTTTTTGAAAGGCAATTTAGTATGGCGTACGGCTTCCATGTTTTCCATCGTAGTATTGTGTCCATTAGGACACAATACTACGATGGCCAACCCGCTTGCCAAGCGTGGCGATTATCGGCATTCGGCATTACCTCCTAATGCGTCCATATGCATAAATAATAGGAGAGGCCTACGTCCAGCAGTGGACTGAGATAGGCTGATGGATGGAGTCCGCGTTTACGCCAGGCGACTCTCAAGCAAGGTGGCTTAAAGGCCCGGCCACGACATTAGTCTAAGGCGACCAGCGTCGAGCGAATCCATGAGTTAGAGCGCGATGCCGATATGGGAACTCTCTCGCACGTATGGTTTTCCGCTAAGCCGGTCGCCTTAGACCAATGTCGTGGCCGGGCCTTTAAGCCACCTTGCTTGAGAGTCGCCTGGCGTGAACGCGAGCTCAGTGCTTGGTAATGGAGTCCTATATGCTTAGCACATGATTGGCGCGATAGTATCTCGCCGCGAGATAGTCTATCCGTCCCTCTTTTGTTAATATAGCTAGTGAAGGACGGGAGATCTATCTCGCGGCGACATATTGTCGCACCAATCATGTGCTAAGCCTGCTAGGCTCTCCGAAACATATAAACACACTAACTGAATACTAGTGAGACTATAGAAATAGTAGTGTAGACTAAATACATGTGAGTTTAACCGATTCATTATATTTATATGATAACATCCATTAATTATCATTTTTTCTGTCATTTTCGTCAAACGCCACGAGCGTCGACGCGGACGAACGCAATGGGCCGTGAAATGTGTCGTTTGCAAGCAAAAACGCGCGTCATTCGCGCAGCTGCTTAATTTGCCATTTTATTGTGACGAAAAACGGGAAATACATACCTATATCACATCATCATTATCATGGACCTATAATCAGTCCACTGCTGAACTAAAACCTCTAGCCTCCTACTACCTAAGCATATGGGGGTACTTATTTTTTTGTACGAGTATGAGTTAGGTTACAAATCATTCCTGTAGACATATAAAGTTGAGGGCTCTAGAACCATAATTTTCTTTTTGGACAAATACAAGCCGATAGGTGGCTCCTAGTTCTAGTTTTTGCAAAGTATGAGCCATGGACGCATTAGGAGGTAGGCCCTGGTTTTTCTGGCCGGCGACCCGCGACCAACGTGTGTCCGCCGCCGACGACGTTCGAATGTTATGTTCGCGAATGTTTGAGGGTGGTTTCTCTGACACGTCGTCGGTTATCCGCTGCCGGCGAAGTTTCAGAGAAACCAGGGCCTAAGTGCCCATGGGTACGTGGCGTGGCGTTCACTCTATAATATTTATAGTATTATAGTATGATGCCCATAATCAATCTTCAATAAATAAATGGCCAGTGACACTTCAAATCCCTTAGTCGATTCTTACGAAGCTCACGAGAAATTGAAACATTTTTTTTTATCGACTTTTCAAAACAGCATCTTAGGTGTTGTATTTAAACGCCAAAGGTGATATGAAAACCACTAAGAGTGTTACTGTTAGCAATGTACAAGTTGCAGAATATTATCGGGAATTTCCGAGAATTTTCATGATAATTTCAGAGTAAGTTCTCAATGAGAATGTTGCCATGAGAACTTATAAAAAAAATGTTATGAAGAATATTGCATTTCGCAATTGAGCAAACAATGCATTAAATATACCTTAAAAGGCATGTATGAAGAACGGGTTTGGCATGGTTAGATTGCTTGTAAGATTTAAATTCATCATCACATCATCAGCCTATGTTAGTCCGCTGCTGGACGTAGGCCTCTCCTATTAACTATGCGTATAGACGCATTAGGAGGTAAATGCCCATAATCGCCACGCTGGGCAAGCGGATTGACGATCGCAGTAATGTGTCCACCATGATGACGCTGCTGCCCATCATCAATCTTGTAGAATAGTCAGTGACACTTCAATCCCTTAGTCGACTCTTACGACACCCGCAGGAGGAGTTGGGGTGGTGACAAATGTATTTATTTATTATTTATTATTATTTATTTATTTTCTTTAGAACTTTCGCAACTTATGAGACTTCTCGTCGGTACATTGCTAGTTACAGTACACGTTGTCAACTTAAATGATTGTTGATTAATTGTTATATCTGTTGTTTTTTAGAGATTATGGTGTATGTATAGGGGAGAGTGGGTAGTTTCGTACGGTGATCATATCTCTTCTATCCCTTAAGGTGGATTCAGACCAAACGAGCGAATGCTCATTCTATCCCCCACTCTACGAAATCAACGAATTTCGACGAATCAAGTTTTGTGTAACGAACGAATTTAGTAGAGTGGGGTATAGAATGAGCATTCGCTCGCTAGGTCAAAATCCACTTTTAGGCCTTACTTTAATAGGTGACGCTTTAATTACAATCGAGGTCGCTTTTTTAAGTAGGTACCTAAGTATGTTCCATGCTACGAACAATTGAAACATGGAAGCCGCACGCCATACTAAATTGCCTTTCATAAACGGTCCTGAATTTAAGTTGACAAGTGGCACCCCCTCTTCAATGCATCACGGTAGGTAATGAAATTCAATGTCAACGTATAAAAACTTAAACTGCCATTTAAAAATACTTAGTTGTGATTGGTCCATCAAAGTTTTGATTGGCAACATTCTATAAATATTTGTCAAATATGTTGCGCCGAAATATGTGCAGTGCTATCAAAAGCGCTATGTCCTGCCCATCTTGGCACAATTGAACAATTGGTTTTGGGGGCATTTTTGAGCTGGCGCTATACGTCCATGTTATATACGGTCGAAGGTTCAATGATCTTTTCATAAAATTGTTACCGAGTCACTTTTTAACAAGACTTGTCATTCAGTAATCTCCTACATTGCTTTAACGATCTTTTCACTCCTAAAATTAGAATAAAACACGTTTAATTTTCATCCACCCTTCAAGCGGAGTAATTCTGAGATAATCGCGGAAGGCGAAGTGACGACTGCCGACATTTTATCACCAGCCTGTAAGAGTGTAAAGCTCGCTTCATTCTTATTCAGTGTCTGAAGGCTGAAGACACGAGCTTTCGACTCTAGTAATGTATTTAATTCAGTACAACATTCAAAAATACAGGGAGACTTCGGAAGTGATGAGTTGTACATTTTTTAAATTCCACTAAAAACTAGCAACGGAATGCCCTGGGTCTCGAAAAAACAAAAAAAAATTCACGGTCCCTCACTCTCGGATACATCTCAAAACTCAAAGTCGTTTAGAGTTTCTCTGCGTGATCGAATCTGTGATTGAGTCGCTTAACTTCAAACCCGGGTAAATCCACTCTGTCAATAGAGTTGAAGTTTAAAAAAAAACTAGGCAATCGCAATTAAATATGCACTCTATTGGTAGAGTGGATTTACCAGAGTTTGAAGTTAAGCGACTCAATTAGGAGACCTGGAGGCGCACTAAAGTCACGAACATAGCCATTCAGATTATGCTGAGGTAGCAATAGGCAGGCCACGTTGGCCACAAGAGAGCAGGAGCCGATGGGGTCGGAAAGGGCTCGTAAGCAGACTAAATCTTAGCAGCGTAGATTTTTATTTTTTTTTATTTTGGCACAACAAAGTGGCTCCACTCCACCTGATAGTAAGTGAAAAGTAGAGCCCAGCTCGCGGCGGCAACGAACAGGAGACAATCAGTAACCTGTTAGTTGCCACCGCCTTGCTGGCCCGCTAGATGCTTCTTCACGCTACGCCAAAAAAAAAAGGATTTCCACCCACAAAATGGACATGCGATGCGATGGTATGAAGGATGTTACAATGGCTTATTGAGATTTTTTATCCGCGGCATACGAGGTGAAAAATATTTATATGACGTTTCCATACTTTTGGGATCTGGTATACCCAACCTCGTATGTCGATGGTTATATTAGTAAATTGTATTCTCTCTTTAAATTAGAATTGTGTTTAACATAAATGTTATCATTTATCGCACATAAAAAAAATCTACTATTAGTTTAACATCTTACATATCTCAATAATGCTTTTAGTACCTCAATACCACCTTTAAAAGTAAGATCACTGGCAAAAAAAAATAAATTGAAAAAAGTTGCCTTCCTATGAGCATTATTTCAATCTTGTCAAGACGATTTTATTGAAAAAAGCATACTACAGCAGCGTCAAAGAATTTTATAATGATTATTAACATGCCTAGATTATTTTATTATGGTTTTGTTAACTTTTAAATCTTTTTAGTTATTTAATTAATGTGTATTGTGTGAGATTTTGAGTATGTTTTTATCACTTTTTAGAATTAAGTTAATTTTATAGATCGTAAAATAGGCTTTTGAATTTTGTATAGGTATATATTTATTGACATGTGTTTTTCTTAACATAATTATAAAGTAATTGAATTTGAATTTTGTTGTTTGTTTTAACATGACTTGGCCATTCAGTTCATATTAGTTAGTGGAGTTGGGAATAACATTCGGAGGCTTAACGTTTACATTCTTATAGCAAATCCTTTACGACCGAAAAGGTTATAATTTTGATAGCGCTTTAGGCTTTCAAGCTTTCAAGTATGAGCTTAAGAAGAGCCTAGAATAGAACTCTAACCTACGGATAACATTAGACGATTCGGAAGATATTTAGACTCCAAATCAGGCCACGACACTTCGGCTAATCTTAGTTTGATGTCTGGAAGTTAGTTTGGTGTATGAAAGCCATTTCATTAAAAAAAAGTCTCCGATGAACTTTGCCGCGTATTTAGTATTTAGTGACTAGCGTCAAACATATCTGAAATAATGATATGCTTATTCCGTTTTTTTTCCTATTTCAACTGGTTTTTCCTCGATGACATCGCGTTTTTCTGGTATAAGTGAAATTTTCACCTAACTCTCATTGGATTAGAGTTGTAAATCGTCTCGAATCGTCGACTGCCAGGATATTTCAGATCGGCTTGATTCTTCGGCTTTGCGTAGAGATGTGGTCTCGCTCTGCATCTTCTATCGCATTTATAACCGGGAGTGCTCTGAGGAATTGTTCGGATTAATCCCTGCAGCGTCTTTCCGCCATCGTTCTACGCGGCAGCTTTTCCATCCTCACCATTTGGATGTTTAGCAGTCCTCAATCGTGCGTTTTTCTAGAAATTTCCTGCCTCGCACGGCTATACTCTGGAATGATTTGTCGCTTGCGTAACCGTCAATAGAAATTGTCGACAATGTAAACAAACCGTTAAAAGTAAATTAAATACCTATACGTAATCTTACACTATTTTATTGCTTTAATCGGTGATTATAATGTGATGTAAGACTACCATACAGTATTCAACGACCTAGATTGGGAATTAAACACATTTTGAATTTAAGGTTTGTTTATAATGTTTATATTGTTTGCAACTTCTAAATGGGAATTGAACAGCCTTTCCACGCTGCTTCTTTGGAAGCGAGGACACTCTGGTTATCTTTCATAAACGTGAACACAATAGCCAAGTGACGTATTTTGAAAGGATCGAGAAACACAAAGACATTCTTCATTTACATAGCTGGAACGTCACGTTTAATAAAGGCAATTGTATAAACATCAGACTTTAATGTAAAGGTTTATTTTAATCTGTCATTAGCTCACGATACGAGGAGCATAAGTACGCTTAGTACTCAACAATTGAAAAAAAATCCGATAACAATACGTGGTAATAATGAAGAATCAACGATCTTGAAGGCTTTTTTTTGTAAAAATGCCCGCAACATCTGGAGAAAAAAGAGATATAAACCTGGATCGCATTTTAGTGGAAGAAGTGGGTCAATTTGGTAGGTTCCAGTTAAGGGCCGTAGTGCTATGTGCTTTAGTAGCCTTAATTTTTAGTGTGCAGTGCTATTCATATCTGTTCACTATTGTGACCGTTAAAACAAGGTGAGTTTATGCGTTTTGATTATAACGTATTTTTTTATTGTATATTTATTCGTCAGTTGATAACCAAAATTAAGGGCTAATTTTCTTCAATCTCCAGTTAACCACTGTTAACTGTCAGATAAATTTTAGCTTTGTCTATTTTTAGTGATGAAACATTTTCGGAAATTTTGGGATATGTGGTGGATCTTGCTCAAAATCATTGACTCTACCAGCCTACCGATTTTTGTTAACACTGAAGACGTGATCCAAATTTACAAACTGTTTGAGAATTGCTCATATCCTTATTTTTACGAGTATCAAAACCCCACCCTAAAAAAAAGATCTATTGCTCTGAATACTGATCCAGAACTTTTAATTCCAGATGTTTCATTCCCGAATGTGAAAACAGCTCTGCGCCTTCATTCGATTCACCCTGGATCCTAGAAGCTGTTCCGAAGGCTGGCGCCTCCTTCGACAAATGTCATCGATTCCCAAAGAGCTTACGAAATTCATCAAACGAACAATGTTCAGCGGAGTTGTTTGATAGAAACTCGACGGTGCAATGTGAAGAGTATGTCTATGAGCACAAAAACTCTGGTTACTACGAGGTATTGTCAAAGTTCTTTTTTTAACCCAGGGAAATCCGTTATAGAAACGTGGCCGCCACTCTAGGACCTTTCCACCCCAACGGCCATCGGTTCTACGTTCAATGTGCCCCACTCAACTTCAGTTTAGCGATTCGATTCGATTTGTTAGTATTAGTTACATCGAATTTAGCCGTTATTGCCGCTACCTAACGACTGTCTACGAAGCTAGAGATCCCGTTCAAATCCCAGTCAAGGTGTTTTCCGTGTGTCAATCACAAACATTTTACATAGATTTTTTTTATCAACTGGATTACAGTTTGGCCTAGCTTGCGACAACTGGCGACCGACGCTGATGGGGTCAGTATGGACCCTGGGCTACATGATCTGCCTGCCGCTGATGGGTCTAGTATCTGACCGATGGGGCCGGAAACTGGCCCTGTCACTTACCACATTTAACTCTGCTTGGATTGGAAGCATGACGTATTTTGCGGGAACATACACTTGCTTCATTTCGATCATGTTTTTTGAAGCGCTCTTCGGTGCATGCAGTTTCTCCTCCGCTTATATTTTAGGTAAATTACCTCAGTCATTGTATCTTACAGAAATTAATACGCGTGGGTGATGGACGCAGTGATGGAACTTCCGACACTTCCTATAAATTACAATGAGACAAAATTCTCATGCAATAGAATTATTGCGCGACGACTTTAACATTTAACGATTGCTTCATGTCAAGTTTAAGTAATTTCATGTATTAGATGCTTTGCTATATTAATACCGCGCCTCAGGCGTGAGATGTTATGCCTACCTAAGAATGTCATTAGTTCAAAGATAAGTAATATATAATTATATTTATTTAATTTAATTTCTATGCTACCTATCATTTCAGCTATGGAATACGTTGGACCAAAATATCGAGTGATAACTGGCGTAACTATGAGCACATGCCTTGCTGTTGGGCAAACTTTTCTGGGTCCCTTAGCTTGGACGCAACCGTATTGGAGACATCTGCTCCTCATGATACACTTACCCAAGTTTATGTTCTTGATCTACTTCTGGATCGCACCGGAGTCAGTTCGCTGGCTGATCAGCAAAGGCTCCTATGAAGAAGCGTTAGCTCTCCTGAAAAACGCTGCCAAAATGAACGGAAGGTCTTTATCGGAACGGACTTTGAAGGAATTGTCAGAACCAAAAGAAGCTACAGAAGAGAAAGCTTCTGAGCCATGGTTGGTATGTCTGGTCTTCAGACATAAAGTGATCTTACTGCGTTGTTTGATAACACCAGTGTGGTGGATAACGTGTATTTTAATGTACTACGGGTTAACGATATCCTCTGTAGGGATATCTGGTAATAAATATATAAACTATTCAGCGTGCAACGCTATCGAGATTCCAGGATACTGGATTGCGATGGTATTGCTGAACAGAATTGGGAGGAAGGCTGTATTAATAGCAGGGTTTCTGATAAGCGGAGCCTGTCAATTTGCATTTATTTTTGTTTCTAATGGTAAGTTTGCTTCTTTTGAAGTTTGGAATAGTAATTTTGCATGGTGTGTAATCGGTACACTTACACTTAACTGTTGAAATGTTGTATCTGCTTTTCGCAAATGCTATTGTACATTTTGGCTATTGTACGATAGCGAAAAAAATTACATATTTCAGGCCTTAATCAAAACAAAAATCACAATCGCGTCATTGTGTTACGAAAGTTAGTCATACAAACTATATGGAATATCCTGTTCTTCAACCTTCGGCCTTCAGCTTTCGGCAGTGAAAAAATTGTGACGTAAAATTTTGTTTTCATTGAAGGTCTCTAGTCATTTTAATTTTATTTGTAATTTACCCTTTCCCAATGCCCTCAAATTACCATATTTCTTAAAATGAGACTATTTACTTAAACTTACCCATGCTGTTCGTTTGTTGACGTCATCTGGCTCTGAGAACTGCAACTTTCTTCTCCAGGAAATTATTGGCTGTCCCTGACAGTGTATCTGGTCGGCAAAATGTGTGTGTCCGGTGTCGTGACGTCATTGTACGTGTACACTGCCGAGTTGTACCCCACGCGGTACAGATCCAGTCTCTTCTCGTATTCGTCCATGATTGGCCGGGTTGGAGGCATTTTAGCCCCACTCATGCCTGGCATAGTAAGTATTTTATAAATTATAAATATTAGATGTCATATAACGAATAAAACCAAGATCCGGTTTTTGACTTGATTACTGATAAATATCAATATTTTTTACTGAAAACGTATGCGAACCAAAGCTTTAAGGTTTTAAGTTGTATTATGGTGAAGGTCGCAGGAGTCCGCTAGAGGCGGGTGGCCCAGGACCGATCATTGTGGCAATCTTTGGGGGAGGCCTATGTTCAGCAGTGGACGTCTTCCGGCTGATATGATGATGATGATGATGAAAATGAAGGTTGTGTTCTAAAAGTGCCTGTTTATGAAATAATGCCAGTTTTTAAGTGTGTTTACTGTTTGTTGTCTACTGACGAAAGATATAGCTTGTCAGCCTCCGTAGCCTAGTTGGTAGTGACCCTGCCTACGAAACTGGAGGTTCCGGGGTCGAATCCCGGCGAGGGCATTGTTTGTGTATTTATTTATCAAAAATATTTGTTCCTTGGCCGTGGCTGTGTATGTATTTAAGTATCTATATCTATCTATTATATATATCATCGCTTAGTACCCACATCACAAGCCTTGAGCTTACCGTAGGACTAGGTTGATTTGTATAAGATGTCCCAAGATAAATATTTATTATTTTATTATAGGTACTATTGTTTGTTTTCCAGGCCGCCACAGTGTGGGTCGACCTCCCGTTCCTCATGTTTGGAGTGCTAGCAGTTCTTTCAGCATCGCTAGTGCTGCTGGCTCCGGAGACCCTCGGCGCTTCGCTTCCGGACTCCATGGAAGATGCCGCTGAACTTGGGAAGGGTTCGACGGTGATGCAGCAGCTGAGGATGCTTGTGATTAGAAGCAAGAGTTACACCATTCGATAGTTGACTAAGGTTGACTGGTAGAGAATGAAAACCTTTGGTAACGTTTGGTAGCTGGCTGTCAAATGGGAAATATGGTTTCCCGCTTGGTAGCCAGCTGTTAAACGGGACTAACTTTCCCATTTCGTAGCTGGATTTGGTACAAACCTGGTTACAAATCAGTAATGATAAGTCCCGATTTAAAGCCAGTTAGCCAGTTACCCATTAGGATTTTATTCTCATTTTGAAGCTGGTTACGAAACTTTGGCTACCAAACAGTACTAAAGGTATGTCTGAAAACAACGACCAAAACCACCAGGGGATGGGATAATATGATAAAGTGCGGCGGAGACACTGCGATCGCCAACCCGCATGCCAAGCGTGGCGATTATGGCAACCACCCCCCATGAGTATACAAATAAATAAATAAATAGTATAAATTCAACTGATTTACTTACGGCTTGCTTCACCATCCCGGTATAATTATATGCCTCTGATAAAAAAATCACCATCCTATTCTCCAATAATACAGGGTTGGGCTGATTAACTGTCCTATTGAAAAACATCCGTTTTATCTATTGAAATATAACTGCTTCATACCCTGTATGTCATTTTAAATCGTCGATTTAATCAGCTTCATGGATTCCGAAACTCATTCTTATAACATTTAGTTATATATATTTTTAAGAACAAATGTAAAAAGCGGTGTTGTTGGATAATGGTGCAGCGAGCATTAAAAATCGGGCGACATTATCAACTGACCATAAAAGTATATATCAACGTATGTTTTAATACTGCACACCATCAATCCTTTCAAGGAGTCTTCTGCTTCCAAAATCAAGTCGAAATTGGGTAAGCTTTTAATGATTTGAGTCAGCAAAGTACCAATAAGCACCCATGGGCATTTTTTACGAAAATGTGCTTATTATATAATCTTCGATAAAATTATGAAATTGAAGAGGGGTTAATATTTTGCGCACTGCAAAATAATCACAAAATGTGAGGCCCTTATAAAACAGATAATTTATATATGTGCCCTCTCTCTTTAAAAAATAGAAGAGTTAAATACAAAAAGTCGAATAGGCGGCACGAAGGTCATTTTTCAAAGAAAATGCATTTTCATTGCAAGAGTTTGGTAAATGCCAGATTGATTATGGGTATAGTGTTTTATTAAGAACTAGAAAGGAAGGTATTTTAGTTATAAATTTATTCCAAAAAGTTAATCAATCAGGGTACAATATGATAAGAAGAAATACCAAGTTATAGCCAAAATTATGAGGCTGATATTTACCTAGCAAAGTACGTTAAATCTTTAGATAACTGAAATGCTATAAACATTTCCATATACAAATCAATGCAGAGTTTTATTGAGACGGGTTTAGGCTAAGATTCAAGTTTGTACTAGGGTTAGATAACCTAATATGACATCACATGGCAGATAAGGTAGTGCGTGCCGGATGAAATTCCTTATACGACGTAATGCTTAAAATAATACATGTTAACCCTTAGGTGCATATGGTATCACACATTTTATTTCTGAAATGACTTAAGTAAACAATCGATGCCAATTAGAACTCTGTTGCTCAGTGTGACAGTCGCAATTGATTACTTATTTCGACATGTGTCATTTCGGTCGTATCGTTTTTGATACTGTATGCACCTAAGGGTTAAGGGGAGTTTATCAAATATATCAATTGCTGCGGTAAAATATAGAATGTTACTGATATAAATAAATAATAATTTGTCAGCGTGATGAATATGTATGTATACCTATACTAAATTGCAAATTTCTAGTACTAACTGCCAATGAGCTATGCTGCGGATAGACAGACACTATAAGGGTTCCTAGTTTACTACGGAACCCTACAGATACGGTTTGACGGTTGTGTAGCTCTTCAAATTTGCAATTTCAGCTATTCAAGCGTTTTTGTGACAATTATCAAACCGGAATCAGAAAGGGATTCGATAGTATAATGTTGACGTTGACACAACAAATGACGCAACATTTACCAAGAAAAGAGCAGTTTATAGATACTATCAAACCGTAATTAGAATGCGATTCAAAAGTACTGTTGACACAACAGTGAATAAGTCAATTTAGGATATATTCAGAGTTATTTTCATATATTTATAGTTTAAGTGCAGAGACTGACAGACAATATTTTAATTAATCACATCTATAAACAACTCCTTTCTTGGTAAATGTTGTGTCAACATTACTTTCGAATCCCTTTCTCATTCCAGTTTGATAATAATATATAAACAGTGATTTATTAATTTATTGTCTGTAAAGCTCTGCACTTAACTATGAATATGTGAATATAACTATGAATATATATTATCCTAGATTCCCTTATACACTGTTGTGTCAAAAGTACTTTCGAATCTAATTTCTATTCGCGGTTTGATAATACCTACTCAACTAATTACAAATACAGTTCATTATAATATCGATAATAATAATAAATTAATAACATAAAAATAACACGGTGGAATTAACCTCGTGTGTGTAAATATGTGTACTCAATACACAGATATGAGTAGGTACAGGTATTTACTCTTATAATGTGCGTCTGGATGCCTGTAAAAATGCGTCATTAGTAATCAAACAAACGATGGCAATGAACTGAGATGTGTATTAAAAATATTAAGTATTAAAAGCCAATCATTCGAAAGTATTACTTATATTTGGAAGTTCGTTGATGTATTTTTTAAGGTGCATTTAGATCAAATGAGCATTCGCACATTCTATCCCCCACTCTACGAAATCAACCAATATCAACGAATCACGTTTTGTTTTGTGTAACGAACGAATTTCGTAGAGTAGTGGATAGAATGTGCGAATGCTCGTTTGGTCTAAATGCACCTTTTGCTGTCACGCGATTGGTCAAATTCATTGCAATTGCCTACAGCGTTGTGTAATGAGTTCATTATAATTGAGTTGCGAATTCGACTTAAATATATGTATATGATTTTAATTTTGTGTGCGTAATCTTAATTCAAACATTACAATCGACGAGTAAAAAAACGACTTCGTTTACGAGTATCGCTTTCCGTATTCTCTGCGTTTCCAATTTGTTACCACAAAATTAAAAGCTATCACCCTGACCGTTACCACTAATGGCCGCAATAAACCGTGACGCGTCGATCGACATCGATGTTTGATGGACGTCATCACGCGTCAATCGAGGGGGCGCCATGTTGCCCATAGGTGCGCGAGCGCAGGCGATCAAACCACCATCACAAGATCTAAAGGGCCTTTAACCTTAAAGGGTTCCTAGCCTTTACCTACCTTTTAGCCTTTTAGTAGAAGGCAGAAGGAAGAGTAGCAGGCCAAGATTAGCATACATGGACCAACTGAATGAGAAAGTGGAAGTCGTGTCGTATCAGGATCTTAAAGAAAAGGCTTTGGACAGGGAATCATGGAAGCTGTCCACCGACAAGAGCGCTGCTCTTAAATTTATGATGATGATAAAGCCTTTACCTAAACCCGAGTTCGTTTTCAGATCAGGGTGCTTAGACAAGTTGCCAATCGCTAACGCTTAATCGTCAATCGTAAACGAAAGGTAGCAACTGTCTTTGTCGCACTAATATGAAAGAGAGACAGAGAGGGAAAACTAAGAGCTACTAAGCGTTAGCGATTAGCAACTTGGCTAAGCACATACTGGGGGGTTACCATGACGTACTAATGCGATTCAACCCCCCTGAGGGCTACCATGATCTCTTAAATGCGATTCAGTTTAGGTTCGGCATGTCAGGTATTGGCAGTTATTCTATGGAACTGATACATTGCAGTTCAGATTAGGTCCTAACTAAACTGAATAGCATAAGTAGATCGTGGTCGGACCTTTTTAACCTGCTTCAAAAAAGGAGGTTCTATTAGACTGTTTTGTTTTGTATGTACGATTGCACATTACTCGATGTGTCCGAGAATGGTGAACCGACTTTAATTTTTTTAAATCGAACGGTTATAACCAATGCTCGGCGGAGGTGAGCTGTTTTCATACTAAATGCCACGTGATATATTGGTTATAACCCCGAAATATAAATAATAATAATCCCAGTAGCAGACCATTTTAGTTTTCATCACACCAGCTCGTAAAAAGTGTTATTATACGTAGGCATACTTGAACGTAATGGCTGTATTATGCCCATGGGCAATAATGGAATTTCATACCACATTACGTCGCACTAGCGCGGCGCGGCGCGCGCCGCGCCGAGATTCCTTTTATAGAAATGATGAATTTAAGTCATCCCTGATTTTGAGAAATGATTTAGACCATTTTAGAGTAGTTTTGTGAAAATAGGTATATAGTTTTATTTACTTTTTTTGCCTCACAGGTATGATGAAAAACATTGTGTGTGCCACGGGCGGTACAAGAATTATGAACTCGTATGAAGTAAAGCCCGCGCCTTCGGCTTGGGCTTTACTTTCACACTGGTTCACAATTTCTTATTTACCGCCCTTAATACACAATGTACTATTACCGATTCGGAGAGCTATTATCGTTTACTTTGGTTCTTATACGATCTCGCAGAAAGACTCCCAGAATAACCCTCTCCATTGCGCTTTGCGTGAATTTGAGCCTTCTTATGAGGCCCATTGTAAGCGGCCACGTTTCAGTCCCGTATGTCATCACTGTCCCACACTTATCAAAGGCTTTCGCCTTCAAACACTCCGGAATATTGGACGAAAGATGTGCCATAGATTACCATGTTAGCTCAAAAACTTATATTATCAGAAATAGTGGCTCTGAGCGGTATCACCCACGCTCGCTGACGATGGGAATAAAAACCACAAGGCATAAAACCACCTGCGTGCATTCGTCCGGAAAATAAACTTTTAATTTTTTTGATACATCGTATTGTTCACTAGTGGGACCTAAAATGTGTTTAATTAGTTCATCATGTTGTGAGGGGTAGCAAAACGTTTCCCTAAATCCTTCAATTTAATGTTTTAATATTTTAAATTCTATAATACTCGTAATGCCGTTAAATGATTATGTTACAAAACAGAGTGTGACCTCTGAAATTTATTTAAAGATTTGGCAGAATATTAAAAAAAATCATGGGATGTGAAGTGTGACACTTTGTATTACGGGCATTAAGAATTTTGATGCTTTTTTTTTCTGGGATACGAGGCATCAGGCAAGCGAGCAGACGTATCGCCTGATGGAAAGCGATCACCGTCGCCCATGGACACTCGCAACACCCGTGGTATTACAAAGTGCGTTGCCGACCTTTAAGATGGGACTACGCTCTTTTCTTGAAGATTTGAAGATCGTAACGGTCCGGAAACAGATAGACCGAAGTTGTGGGAGGTCTTGTCTAGCAGTGGACGACTTCCGGCTGAAATGAACCATGGCCTATGTATATACGTTGACTTTCAAACACAATGACGGATTTAGTTGAAAATGGAGACCTAGGTTCTCAGAAGCATGTTATTTTTGACATAAAAGAACCCAACATAAACATACCAGGAACAGAAAGAATTGAGGAACTCCTTTAATACTGGATAATCCAGTAATGGCGAGAAGCGGTAATCCTTTCACCGGAGGATTAATTCGTTAACTCGGAATGAACCTGGTTTTCATTTAAATTAAGGTCGCCTTTTACCCGTACGGATTTTACGTAATGCTATTAGTAAGCTATTACTATCATT
The DNA here is from genome assembly GCA_025490895.1 of Thaumatotibia leucotreta. NCBI lineage: Eukaryota > Metazoa > Arthropoda > Insecta > Lepidoptera > Tortricidae > Thaumatotibia > Thaumatotibia leucotreta. Next base: position 3,556 of record JALPQI010011605.1, on the reverse strand, counting down.
AAAAACTTGATGATATCTTAATAGATTGATCATTGCAATTTAAAATAGCATAAATGAACAAATATTTGCCTACATTCGATTATTTTGTACTAGTTTAATAAAAATCGGTAATTATTAAATTAAATTATTTATTTACATACGCTACCTATTTTGTGATATTTAATTGAGATAGTAAGTAAGTAGGTTATGTAAGTTTTTTGAAAAATTTACATGCTTATCCGCCTTCAATTTTCATGACATCATTGAAATAACAAAACAATTTACATTCCCAAGTGATGCAGAACAAATTAGCAAATCCAGCGTATCGTTTTGTCGCTTCATTTAGCTACCCAAAATTCAAGGCTTGATGTTATTCCATACAGAAAATTTGCATATGTAACCATTGCAAGAGAAAATTTAATTTTAGTACCAACTTGTGCTGGCGAAGCTAAAATATGCTCTGCTATTCTCAATTTTAATTAATTGGTTGAAGCTTTTGATTTTACTGTAATAATTTTCCAGAAATGTGCCTCTAATTTTTCACCTGAATAAATGTAAATAAAAATTCTGCCACAATGTCAGAGTGTTCAAAAAGGGTGTTAAGCTTGGATCGAATTCTAGTTGAAGAGGTGGGAGAATGGGGGAGGTTCCAGCTACGAGCAGTGGTGTTATGTGGGCTAGTGATCATAATGGGGGCTTTGCAGTGTTATGCGTATTTATTCCTTGTTGTGAAGGTCAACACTAGGTAAGTGCAAGTGATACAATTGTCAATTTGTGTTTTCGTTAGGGGTTTATGCCATCGCCACGCTTGCCAAGCAGGGTGGCGATCGTATTGTACTTCTCCTTAAGAGGATGCTGTCCGTGGCTATTCACTAGTGTGTCAGATTTTTTAGGGCGGCGATAAACAGTTGGTTCTGGAGATCTTCAAGGGAGGCCTCCTTTGTGATCTGTGGACGTATTCCGGCTGAAATTATGAATGAATTGTCTGTGATAAATAATCCGTTGACTTAAGGTTTGGGATAGACACATGACCAAAATGTATTATAAAGAAAGAAAGAAACAAAGTAAAAATAATTATTTGTGACATCACTTAACAAACAAACACATACACTTTTAAAAGGAAAAGAAGCAAAGTTTGCTACAAAACAGTCCCCAATTCAGCACCCCATCCCAGCATGCTGAATTGGATACCGTTTTGTAATTACTGATTCTTCTGGCTCTCTTACTAGTCCTGTAATTACAGTCCAGCGCTGGTATTCCATTTGGGCCATTTGTGAGATCACGCACGTTAGGTACTTATTGTAATACAAATTTAAATAGGTACAAAAACGAAACATAACATTATACAATACAATATGATATGAGACACTAAAATGTCGCTCGCCCTCTTAAATTATTATTTTGGAACCAATAATTGATAACATTTAATTTATAACTTGTACAAGAGTCTTGTGACAACAATAATTCACTACTAAGGTTCTCTTACGCTTGTTCGAAATATCAGTAATGAGACGCGTATTGTAGATATTTATTATTTAAAGTCAATAAAAAAAACATTGAAACTAGTCAACCGAGTCAACAGAATACACTAGAACTATGCTTGTGTTTAAAGGTGCAGTTAAACTAAAAGAACATTCGCTGTTCTAACCTCCCACTCTACGAAATTCGATCGGTACACAAAACGTGATTGGTTGATTTCTTAGAACGGGCGCTAGAACAGCGAATGCTCTTTTGGTTTAAACGCATCTTTACATGTCAAACTGGTTTCAGATGCTTAATTCCTGAATGCGAAAGTTATGGTGACACTGTCTTCTCTCCAGCATGGGTCAAAGAAGCTGTACCATCATCTGGCGACTCATTTGACAAATGTCACCGTTTCCCAACTACAAGTCTATCATGGAATACTTCCGAGACCTGTCCAGCAAAATTTGACACCAATTCGTCCGTGCGATGCGAGGAGTATGTCTACGAACACAGAAACTCTGCTTATTATGAGGTATTTATGTTTTAGTGTGTATTCATTGCATAAAATTGGTCATATTACGAAATAAGATAAATAATTATATGTATGTATTTATTATCACTTTCGTAGAGTTGTTTAAGATGACCTTGTTAAAATCAATAAAAAAAACATTCGTAAGAAAAGTTTTTGCTCAATTTATTTACTTAAATGGAATTAACATTTGACACTGTTTACTGTTTTGGTCAAGGCTTTTTATTAGAATAATCGAGTTTTTAACGTTTTCGGAATTCCTAAGAGAATAATAGAACTCGCAAGTTGCAATTGATACGCTGGTCAAAAGGTCGAAATCTATAAAATCCCTGTGGGCTTATGCTTTTATCCCCATAGTCGCAAATGAGATGGATGTCATGTGTTAATGAAGTATGAAACATTAAACTCAGCACCATAACATTTAGACTACTAGATTGAAAAAAAAGACGTTTTCAGACTTTCGAAAATATCTGTATACATCTTCACGATTGTTGCCTATTGATTTTGATCCTGGAAAATCTATTGCAGTTCAACCTGGCTTGTGATGACTTCCTTCCTACCCTCGTTGGCTCCATCAACACCCTGGGGATGATGTTCTGCCTGCCCATCACGGGCTTCATCTCCGACCGCTGGGGCCGACGGTTAGCCTTAGCCCTCACTAACTTCAACTTGGCTTGGATTGGCAGCTTGACTTATTTTGCTGGCTCCTATTCCAGTTTTATCACTCTATCGTTTCTGACCAATCTTTTTGGGTCTTGCTACTTCTCCTGTGCTTATATCTTGGGTAAGTTCCGAATAATGTACAAAAACCTCATTCTTTTATATGACTACTCATAAAATAAGTTTTTGATATGAGTGCCAATAATCCGCTTGCCCAGCGTGGCGATTATGGACATTTACCTCCTAATGCGTTTATACGCATAGTTACAGGTAAATTCACGAAAGCTGGCACGAATAGATCGAGTAAGTGACAGAAAAGTATCTATGTGTGGATGTCTTAATGACAGTAGATACAGGTTGGTATAGGCCGACAGCATACACACAATGATAGATGTCATTCATTTCATTCATTCCATTCGTGCCAGCTTTAGTGAATTTACCTGTAATAGGAGAGGCCTACGTCCATCAGTGGACTATCATAGGCTGATGATGATGATAATGATGATGATAGTGGGAGGGAGTTTATTTATATAAATGAAAAGAAAACGATGCCCTACCAAGTTTCAGTTAGTGATTAGTTTGTTTTGGTGATATGAATCAGATAATTTTAAGATTAACCTACGTAAAAAAGTATTTTTTTAGTCTTTTTGTTACAGCTTTGGAATATGTTGGACCGAAATACCGTGTAGTAACTGGCATCACAATGAGCACATGTCTCGCTATAGGAAAGACGCTGTTGGGTCTAATAGCCTGGACTGAACCCTATTGGCGACATTTGATCCTGATTATCTATTTACCTCTATTTATCTTTGTAATCTACTTCTGGATCGCACCTGAATCTGTCCGTTGGTTGATGAGCAAGAGCCGCTACCATGAAGCAATGGATATCTTGAAAAACGCTGCTGAAAAAAACGGGAGATTTCT
>JALPQI010011604.1:0-39763 GCA_025490895.1 Thaumatotibia leucotreta | reverse complement strand
TATACTTAGGTATGTGGGCCGTGCTGTCAGTCAGATGTAGGTATCCAACGTAGGCATTAAGGTTTCTGCAGCAGTTGGTGGCGTGCACATATATTCATAATTTAGCGCGCTGCCGACGGCAATTACGCTATTACCTTACCTACTGCAAGGGCCAAACCAGTAATTTACTGAAATAACAGGTGTATAACCGATAGTAAATATTATTGGTTTGCATCACCTCGCCTCCTTAATTTTTCATGGCAATTTCTAAGTTCGCATTAGTCTCCTCACCAGTGACCGCAACTTTGGTGCCAATATGACAGACGTATGACGTCAAGCTAAATACAGAGTGTTGTTATCTAGGTTATATACACTTAATCAAATATCAACTTATTAGCCTCTTAAGTTTTCTGATATTAAAACTTGAGGTTTCAACAGTTTTTCCACGTACTGGCCACGTATAAAAACATAACTGTCTTTGTCATGTTAAAACCAAGATTGTGGGAAATGACAACCAAAAATTGGTTGTCGAATATAACCGAAATATTATTGTTTCGCTATGGAACCGTATTTGCAGAAATTTTCTTTTCTGTTTTTACAAAATGAAAAAATGTACTGCTCCTGCCGTGACCAATATTTAACAGGAAAAGCAAGTAATATAGAGAAAAATTTGAAAACAAAAAACATATAGAACGAGAAGGAGGAAAAATGACACAGTATGATTTCAATATGGACTTAACAAAATTTATGATAGCTTCGAATATACCCTGGAATCAATTGAAAAATGCACAATGTTAACATTATTTTTAATGTAAATACCAAGCAATTCTTAATATTTCATTATTAAGAATTGAAGTATTGCAATGTTATTAAAAGAACATCCTATATCGGACTAAACGTCATAATGACGTCATCGGCACCAAAGTTGCGATCCCTGCTCCTCACTCTAGGAATACCTACTTAATATTTACAGAAAAAAGTGTCTGTAGGTACTTACTATTTATGTGTACCTACATCCATATGGCTGACTGACATGTGCCGGCTGGAAAAGGGGGTGTATCTGTTTATATATTTTGTCGTGAAAATCTGCATAAGTACCTACGTAACTATGTTTTTGCAAAGTTTTATTCATTTCATCTGTCTCCCAATGCTCTATTGTCTGGATTTAATTAATCAAATCTTTCGAGTTATTGTCCCAATTCATGGATATTGAATAAGTACATAATTATGTAACAGGAATGACGAGGAGTAGGTCTGATGATGGAGTCGAAAAGTGACAATAGGAACTGGAGAATGGAAATAGGAAATTCTGTCAAGGTCGGGCTTGTTAAACTCTTCTTAATGAGTAGGTACGTATTATATGAAATGACTAAAGAAAGTAGTCGGTAATAAAAGGTTGTCAAAAAAATTTAACCTGTGACATAAACTTATTGGGATGTAGTCTTTGCATGTTAAAATTGCCAATTCCGGATCTCATACACAGGTTGATCGATCCCCGTAGATACCTACGGCTTAGTCCACAACACCTGCGAACTAATGAATTAATTCACCGCCCTAGGGCTGTCTACCACCTATTTATCCAACGATTAGAAAGTTGAATTTATGGGGAAGCCATAATTACGTTTGTCGCCCGTTTGTTTTTTCTGGAAACATGTTTAGTCAATAAAACCGTCTTAGAACCCTACTATTTTAAAAGAACTGTTGATTGGTTCGCCGTAAATAAGCTGTTTAAGTATGTCAGTAGTGTATACAAAAATATACCTTCGACGAATCGAAAGCCATAAACGAAATGCAACCTGTTACGAGTTGATATGTTAAGAGTCTACGAGGTCTTAGCACTCGTTGGTGTTTTTTTCAACATGAAAGTATGTTCCATAACATCTTAAGAGTGGTTCCGCGACTCCGTAGTAGCTGTAGAACTATTTCTATGGCAATTTACGCACTCTAAATAAGATCTCCGTCATTCGTTTTTTTTCCGACATTCTAGAATTTCCATTTCGAATCGAAGAGAAGTACGTTACGAGTAGAGAAGGGTGGGGAGGGGGCGGGAGACAGGCATCCCTTTCTAGTATTTTAGATGAGTATGGCGGACGCGCGTAGAACCGATGGCCGTTGGGGTGGGAAGGTTCTTGAGTGGCGCCCACGTACCGGAAGGCGTAGCGTGGGTAGGCCTCCCACAAGGTGGACCGATGACATGGTGAAGGTCGTAAGAGTCCGCTGGATGTAGGTGGCGCAGGACCGGTCATTGTGGCAATCTTTGGGGGAGGCCTATGTTCGGCTGATATGATGATGATGCTGATGGCGGACGCGAACATCGAACTAGGGTGTAAGCAAAGAAACAATATATTATACGAATTCGGTCCGAGTTTTCTAGACCCATATTTTCACGGATTCGAATCGGACTAGAGCGAAACCGCTCGAATTCAACGTTAAACTCGTAAAAAAACAAAAACATGATCGTAAATTAAAAATTGTCTATTTGACTTGAGATAGCAGAAATTATTTAATTCAATTGTTATTAATCAGTAAGCGGTTTTGAGGGGGTTCTACCTTTTTTACTGTTTTTTTTTTTTTCAGAAAATAGAAGCACTGTAGGTGGTTTCATTTCATCAAAGGAGACACAATAGAATACTTGTTTAGTAATAAAACTATAAGTACAATATAGTTTACCAAAACTTTATTTACAAATTTGTACAACATAAATCAAATTTAGCACTTCGAAGTAACGAAACGTCTGACTGACGCAACTAGAGACCGAAGAGCTGGCGACCTCACACAGAGTATCAGCATTGCGATACGCCAAGGAAACGCCGCCAGCATCCTCAGTACAATACCACAAGGGCCAATTTTACATGTAGGGTAGGTTAGTTAGATTTAATTTAATGTAGATACAATGTGGTTATCTGATTATTCAAACTGTAGTTGCAGTGTATATTTGGCAGGTATTACAGATAGAGTACCTAGGTAACTATTGTCCTCCGTTAGTTCGGCGGTACACCAGACGCTCGATCTTAATTAATCCCGCCGACAACGGGAGAGTTCTCCGCTAATTGGATTTCCGTTTTTGAAACCTTAACAATATTCAAGAAGTGAACAAAAGCCTTTTTCTATTGTGATTCGACGTTTGAAGTTCAACGTCGATAATTTTTCAAATTTAATTTACCATTGTTGTAACTGTTAGAATAAAATTAATTGAATTCTTCAAATAAACATAGTAAAGTACATATTATACATATAGATCAATACGAGTATGACGTATTAAGGTTGTAATTGGCTATGTAAAGTTTTCTGAAGGTGTGAATATTATATTTTTCCCTGAATAGCAGTCGTCTTAAGGTTCAAGTAAATGCGGCTCTCTTATTTTTATGTCCTATGTATAATTTGTAAAAAATCTTTTTTTAAGTAAGTGAGATGACATTTGTGCAGCCTTAAGACGACGGCTATCAGGGAAAAATATAATATTTATACCTTCGGAATTCTTTTTATTTACATCGCCAATTCTTTAAGAGGTTTAAAAACTTTTAATTAAATATTTGCGTTTTAAGTTTATTTTTTATGCTATTATCGTTGTGATTTTTATGTGCCTTATATTTTCTCTACTGGGTGCCCTAGGAGACGTGAGGTACATTCCACGAAAAAGTCTCCTACTAAAAACTGCTACTACTAACTACGAAAAAGTCACTACCTATAGTATTACTGTACTATAAGTAGTGCTTCAGTTTTCTTTAAGGTTGATTTAGAAGAACACAAACGCCTAAAGACAAAAATACCTATTTGCTGTTGCCGTAATAACTAGGTCATGTATTATGTACCCAAGCGTCTTACACGTGTCATTTACCACACGTGCATAACATGCATGTGTTAAATGCTCGTGGCGACTGGTTAGGCGGTAAACAACTTAGAACGTATTCGAAAACGTTCGAACATGATGTCAATTTGATACGTAAAGCGTAATTAATACACCGTGATTAAGAGTAAGCAGCCACATGTTATTGTTATACAGGGCGTCCCAAAGTTATGGGACATGAAGGGGAAGTACCTCAAATATCGTAGATAGGATATTTTGCTGAAAGACTTTATTTTATTTTGAAAATTAAATAAAATTAAATAGGTACTGCATTAAAAAAAAATCCAAAAAAACATTTTGCTTTTTCTAGGCATCGAACCTACTTTAATACGAAAAATTTTTTTTTCGTAATTTTATGATATCATTCGAAAGAATGAATAAAAAATAAAATTTTTTCTTAAGAAACATAGTATCTAAAACTAAAAGAATAACCAAAAAAGAATAACCAAAGTTTGGTCCAAAATTCGAAAAAAAATTGTAGTTGGTTCGATTTCCGGGTGAAGCAAGTAATTTTTTGAAAAACTTTGAATGCACTATAAATTTTAAATAAAACATTAAGTCTTCTTTCAGCAAAATACACTATCTACGATATTTAAGGTACTTCCCCTTCATGTCCCATAACTTTGGGACGCCCTGTATAGTGTGTTACCATGATACTGGCTTTTATTGTAACCGAGGAATGCGATGCAGATGTTTAGCCAAACCGAGAGCATTGTTTGATATAAAACCCCAATTTCGAAAGTGATTAACTTTCCAAGAAAAGTTAATTGAGTAATGTGCTTTAAAAATAATCGTTAATTTGCACTTGACAATGACAGATCACAACCACTCGCAACGTTTGACAACTAAGCAATACACGTGCGTTACATTGATCGTTCAGAGGAAATAAACTTAATTGTACGGTCAATTGAAATATTTGTCAAATGTTAATATTTGAAAACGATTGCTAGAAATGCGTATTATTACCTATTTCCATAAAAGCCAGGGCCACGGTAACACACTCTATTTATGTCCATGTTTAGAGACCAAAACGTCACATGAACTCTAAAATTAGTGCTTGAGATAACTCAATGTAAAATCTACCTAATTTAGGTGTTAACTTTGTGATTCATGTAATTGCTTATTTTAGTTTTAGGAATGTGTGCGTGAAGTATTTCAGGATGGGTCCTCGTGCCCACCAATCCCACGGTGCGATGCCCACCGTATCTTAGACAGACGACACGTTTATTCGAATCCGCATGCGGCGATAGCATGCGAGTGGGACAGTTTTACATATAATATAATGTGTATACATTATTATAGTACTGCTCGCTTACGCAGCAATGCTCATGTAAATTGGTGTTTGGAATTATGTAAATACGGAATATCAGCAGACATTTAAGTACCATTAGTTCTTGTTTAAGGAAAACATTGTGAGGAAACCTGCATACATCCGCCAAGAAATTCAAAGGAGTATGAGAGGTTCGCTAGACCAAGTTCCAGATTTGGAACAACGTGGGCACTATAGCCTAATCCCTTTCATATATGTTCAGCAGTGGGACGTATAAAGGATTGAATAGAATATATACTTTTTTGTAAACGAAGTGAAGAAAAATCATTTGTTTGAGCGAAATACATAGAAAGCAGTCGCGGTAACCGCTGTTCAGCTGCGGAGTTAAATTCATGATAATGGTTGTTGGGTTGAGCGCGCTCGTCGAAAACTTGTTTCGGGGGTTGTTAAATTATTGCGGTGTCGCCGGTCACTCCATCGCTATTATTTTCTGTATAAAAGAAAGAGATACACATCTCGTAAATAGGCATTTTCGCGAGAAGATATCCAAAAAAAATTTTTTAAGGTAGGTAAATTTAATGTTTTTCCTACTTAGAATAACGAGTTCTTTCGATCTAGGAGAAAAAAAGTACAAGAAAAAAATGGTCTCACATTTTTCTTACATTTTACATGCTCTCCACTTTGTAACCGCTGTACAAAGTGTTTGGAAGACGGTTACGTAATAGAAACATAAAGTTGGGACACTTTTTTTCTTCTAGTAGGATCGAAAGAGCTCGTGATTCTGAGCAGGAAAAACATAAAATTTACCTGTTTTAAAAAAATAAGTTTTTGTATCTCTTCTCGCGAAAATGCCCAAATACCAAGTGACGAGTTGCTGACAATACTGCTGCCGACGCGTTGGCACTGTCGTACATGTAAATTAGTATGTAAGTGTGACAGAAAGGCAATACGGCCCTCGGCCTTATAATTTTATGTAGTATCTGTTCCTGAATACGCTCCTTATGTCTCATGTGATTCCATGTGCATAATTATTATAATTATGCTTATCCACATTATGTTAATTTCCTATCTTGAGACATCTCGATGGGAATTGGATTGACATTTCATTTCACTAATATTTTGTGTCTAGCCTTCATACTTTGTTCATCTCTGAGTTAAATTGATAAGTAACATTTAATAATATATTGGTGTTTTCAAAATTATAATGCATCTCTTTTTTATTCAAATTTAACATTGAGGTAATATGATAGACTGAAATAAAATAATTACGCTTGTACAAGATATATTTGCTAAGAAAGATTTATATTAAAAATAAATAAACAATATATTCATATTATTGATCGTTGATCAAAAATATATCCTAAGATCATATCCCACGAACAAAGTAATAAAATATAACACATATGACCATACATAGATCGTTTTATTTTTTTATTTTATATTAAATGATTCAGTCTTTAGGCATCTCAATACAAAAATATTTATTTACTGACAAGTTGGTTCGACAGACAATAGGTACCTACGTGATCGTACTCTTGTTCCGCGTGCAATTGTAGAATAGAAACAGGATCGCGCATATTTTGAATAGTTTTCCAGTTCAAATATGTATGTAATGCGTTTCCCCCGGTGATCAGAAAGGGGTGGGTCGGAGGCGAAGGCTACGCCGTAGCGCTTTACAAAAGACGCTCGTAGCAGTCAGTCGTAGCACTAAGTACGCAACGCTACAGTAGAAGAGTGAAGTAATATTAGTAATAGTAAATATAACATGCCATATTACATTTTGTTGATTATAGTTTTGTTGGTGCACAATAGGCATCCCACAGTACCCATTTTAAGTGACCAAACACAACATGTTAATCACAAGTCTACAAGACTTTTTTAAAACCTAAAAATCAATTAGCAAATTGACTATTTAACCCTGTTTACTTTTATACGTACTCAGTATCGTCTATAATGGAACTACTTGTATGAAACTGTAGTTTTTCTAGCGTTAACTAACAACAATGCTTAAAAAAGCATGTTTGATAAAATGAACAAAAAAGAATTTTTGAAAGCCTTTAAGTGAAAATATCACACAATGGACCACTGTTAAACTAACGGCGTGCCGACAGAACATCATACTGGCAGTCTGGCAGGCACTAACAATGCCCTTCATTCAACAGAATGCACTTTAAAAGAATACAAAACATTTACAGTATATACCTGGTTACAATATGTGCACTTAAGTTTCGTCTGAAATAGTGTTGTGTCAGGTATAATGAAGTACCTATTAATAAATATTATACATAATATCCAAACATCAACACTGTGTACCTAGCTTTGAAGGTGTTATCTTATTTTGACACAATCACCTAAATGTTACGTATACTAAATGCATTTATTCTTATTTAACCCTTTTGATTGAGCAACGTATATACGTTACACACTTACGTGTCTACGTAATTACGTAGACACGTAAGTATACAGCAACTTAATTAAAGTAGCTCGTTTGAAACCATTACATTATCAATTGGGCAGTCTAGGCCCAACAATGAAGGCACAGCTCTCTCCTCGATCAAAATATACTCAATAATAAAATAACTCCGTTAGCAGTTAGCAACCACAGTACGGAGAAGTTACTAATATTCAATAGGGCGATCGCTCAAACTTAACCAAAATATAGTTGAACATGGTTGAACGTATGCGAAAGTGCATCAGGCGAGCGAGAATCTTCGATAACACAATTTACATGTTATGTTGTCCTTTAGAGCAAATTTGAACGCGGAGATGGCTGTGACGTGGGCGAGCGGTTTACATCGGCGACATTTACGGCAACCTACGCTACACTAAGTACATTATATTATATACCACATAACTAAGATACTGATAGACTGCGTCCATCGAAAATTGAGACGGGATTCGATCTGGCTCGTTCAGCTTTCGCATCATACTGGGATTTACAAACAAATAAAGCAATACCACCGAATTAAATAATTTGTTAAACAATTTCTCATCATCAGACTCCGACTAGGTTGGTGGCAACGGGACCTGTTACACCCGTTACACGTTCGATTAAAAAAAATCGTTCCACGTTTCTCGGAGATATCGAGTAACATATACAAAAAACCGGCCAAGAACATGTCGGGCCATGCTCAGTGTAGGGTTCCGTAGTTATTCCAAAACGGCTGGGCCGATCATGATCGAAATAGTTTTACTTTAACGTATTCTATAAGCCCACTATTCATGATTTTTTTTCATATTTTTTGGAGCTACGGATCAAAAGTTAGAGGGGGGGGGGGGCACAATTTGTTTATCTTCTGGAGCGATTATCTCCGCAAATATTGACTTTAGAAAAAAAGTTTCTGTCAAGACTCTTATTCTTTTTAAGAGACCTATTCAGTGATACTGATACCCCTCACTATAAGATTACAGCAAATAAAAAAAATCATCCCCACTTCAAAAAAACATTTTTTTTCTAGTTTTTATTGTACCACTTTGTTGACATGATTAATATGTATACCTGTACCAAATTGCAAATTTCTAGTATTAACGGCCACTGAGCTATGTTGCAGACAGACCGACAGAGGGACAGACGGACAGACGGACATGGTGAAACTATAAGGGTTCCGTTTTGGCTACGGAACCCTAAAAAGAGTCGAAGTAAAAAAAACCTCATCAAATCTTAGACTAACGACTACGTTACCACATTGAAAATAAACTCATAATTTTTTTTCAATTTACAAATTCGCTTTCATATTTTATTCAGTTTGATGAGTATAAGAACTCTTATAAAATATTTAACATTTTTTGTAAACTGTACGGTTTATAATAACTACTCATATGTAAGTATTGTAATAGTATATGTAATTAGTTTCCAGAAACAATTATAAATTATAATAACATATACTGAAAATATTATCTCATTATACCACTGACTACGGAACTCCATATCGTGGGTCGATACGCACTTGACCGGTTTTTTGTAATTAGGTTACTGCCGAGAGCAATATAGGCCAACAGTCTCTCTTATGTTTTTATTGAGAACTAGCTGATATTGTACTTAAAAGTGATACCTACTGTAAGAGCTCTCGAATAGACTTATACGTGTGCGTGTATCTCTAACCTTATAACTTATAATGAATCAATACCAAGGACACAACATCAATAGGTATTTACGTATAAGTACCTTATCTTATTATCTTATACCCTTCTTAAAACGAGCCATTATTTAATATTTTCCGAATACTAATAACGATTGGGAGTTACTATTATTGATACATACCAATACCTAACTGAACTCTATGTATAAGTAGGTGCAGCGTGTGTAGGTTCTTCATACGTATTTTATCCATTTGTAGTAGTTACGTGATCATATGAACGTAATCATTTATTGAAATAGTTTTATTAACAACCATCCTTATTTTTATAATAATTTCGGTGCGCCAGAGTAAAAAAAATGAATATTTAATGAAAAATTAATAGGGAGATGATCAATTGATGCTCATAATATTCATATTCACCCTAATTAACTATTCACACAGTAATGCAATTACTATAAATAAATAAATATCTTGGGACTTCTTACATAAATCGACCTAGTCCCACGGTAAGCACAATTAAGGCTTATGTTGTGGGTACCAAGCGACGACATATATGTATAATATATAGGTACATAAAGATATTATATATATAGATACATACTTAAATATATACACAGCCAAGACCAAGAAACAAATATTTGTAATAAATAAATATACAAATAATGCCCTCGCCGGGATTCGGACCCGGAACCGGCTTCGTAGGCAGGGTCACTACCAACTAGGCTACGGACGCTGACAAAACGTACGATGTCTGATTATTAATTAGGAACTATTATTTATTATATTTTCAAAATCCGACTGAGAAACAATCCACAAATTAGTTTGACACTTAAGATATAAGTTAATTAATGTGGATGCAATACATCGAATGCAAAATTATTATCTGGCTTGGAAAAAAATCTATGTTTCCTGTTTTCGACACTAGGTACCCGTCATTAAAATAAATGCCCGTATCAATTACACACGCTGTATACAATTAATGAACTAATCTAACTTCGTTATAATATACAACGCGTTACACCATTTACTCAAAACCCTACGAGGTGATTTAGTAGGCTATACTCGAGGGGCCGCACATAGTGTGCCACTAAGAGGGATAGACATAGTCACTTACTACTAAGAAGAAAGTGCCACACAGGCACTTAGTGACGTATTCAACGCATTTGTCTGGCACTTACATTTAGCATCTAATGCACACACACACAAAAAATAGTGGCACAGTGATAAGGACGGACGATTATCGTTCCTTTTCACTTCCACTAGTAAAAAGTTTCATAAGACCATCCCTTTCGTTCTTGCTATTATTATAACGTTGTCAAATCCATATTAATCAAGGAGGTTGGAACTCTTAGGGCGCCTATAGAGAGACGGCGTGACAGACAAAACCCGTGCCGCGCATATGCGTTTTACGCATATGTGCTGTCAGTACCTCTCGGGACGTCATGGGTATATAAACTATAAAAATATACCAAGAATGCCACATTGCTCTGTAATCTGGTGCAGGAACCAGTCTACGTACGTTAATAAACAAAATTCAAACGTTTCCTATCACAGGTAAGTAAAAAAAGTTATATTAAATTCAATATAAAATTAGTATGGGCGAGAGACATAGTGAAGAGACACGACGCTGAATTTGTTATCGATAGTCTATGTAAACTCTTACAACTAAACGGTATTAGTAGAAATTCAAAATTTGTTCCCGAGTTACGGACGTTTCCTATGTATAAGTAAGTATAATTATGTGTATTTCTATATTTAAGTACATATATATATCGTCGCCTAGCACCCATAGTACAAGCTTTGCTTATTTCGGGGCTAGGTTGATCTGTATGAGACTGTCCCCCAAACATTTATTTATTTATTTATATTTAGCAATAATATAATATTTATCTAGAGTGCAGACAATGAAACAACTATACAAAAACATATAGTTTAAGAAATTCTGACTTAATTTTTAGATTTCCTATAGAACCATGTGTCAGAGAACGCTGGATAATGGCGATTGGAAAGTTTAACTGGTTTCCGCAAAATCACGGCACAATTTGTTCGGACCACTTCCAAAATGACTGTTTTGTAAAAACAAATCCGAGATCTATATTGTCATCCAATGCCTGTCCAACTTTAAAACTCCATCCTGCGTTTGACAAGGTAATTTTATTATGTTTTAAAAGTAAAGTACCTTTTAAAGGATTTCTGATGTTATCTGTTAATACATATTAATTTAAGTATGTAATTTCCAGGTGTTTCTTGTCCCAAGTAACCCATCTGATAATCTTTCAAGAAAACGTAAAACGGTACAATTAACGAATTTAAAAATATCTTTATACATTTATACATCTAGTTAATCTGTCCTCATATATAATACCTAAATTACCTAACCATCTAAACTCCTTACAGTTGATAGGTTTAATATTAGTTCCCATTTATAGTTACAATTTTCTTTTTGCGTTTTATAACGTAATATAAGTAGATATAGTTTGCACACCTTGAACAAACAAAGCAATGTAAAGGTAACATATATATAACTAGACCTCTGTCTAGCCTTACCCTTAACACTTGTTGTTTAACTTTAACCTTAAAGCTAACAACTTAATGTAAGTAGGTACTTATTGTAAATATAAATTAAAAATTTTACTGTTTTTATATCATTCATAACGACATCATTTTAGTGACATTTTAAAAATGAGAATGTTTGAATAGCTTTTTTCAAGTAACATTTTTAGTCAAATAACTGTTGGTTTTAATCTATCGATAAAAATATCGAGCCATACCACAACGCTATTTACATTAACATGTCAAAATTACCTGACACGGTCGATTTCTATGAAAATGATAGCCAAGGCCGCCTCTATCTCTAAGGTTACACACTAAAGAGGTCCGTGCTCTGTGATATTAATCCTACATTCATGGCTATACTGAACAAGTTTTACTATGGGGCCAATCACGATATCTAAAAAAATTGTCTTTTTCATACATTTTGACCAATCGATAACGACATTTTGTAAGAAAGAGCCAATTTTTTTTGGAGATTTCTGGGTTAGATTAGATCTTTACTAGCAATGTAGTGTAGGTACAAGTTGCAGAACATTCTCAAAATTGCGGGATTATACTCGGAAATATCCGAGAATTTACATGAGAATTTAAGAGTAAGTTCTCATTGAGAATGTTTTCAGCGGGAACTTATAAAAATGTGTTATAAATAAGTATTTTAAATCGTAAATAAGTAAACAAGGCAGTAAATGTAACCCATACATAAGATCTATATATACAGGGTGGTCCAAACCTTGACGTCAAAAAATTTTTATTAGATTCCTCACGTCATGGGCTATCAGAATATACCCCATGTATGTTAGCCGATTTTTTGTAGTTTTCGAGTTATGAATTTTTGAATTTTTTTCTTTGAGAAATTCTTTAGTGAAGAAATTTATTATTAAAAAAAAACTGTTGGGTTTTTTTAATAGTTTATTTTTGTAAAAGTATTACTACAAATAAAGCACTTACTGACAAAAAAATTAACGTCCTCACTTTGATACAAGTAGGATAAAAAAATACCAATTTCAAAATTTTACGTTAAAAACGCATCAAAATAGCATTAATGTACGTAAATAAAGAAAATAAAACATATCCCAAGGATTTTTGGTATTCTAAAGGCTGGCCTAGACCTTAAGCCTTCGTAAAAGCAAAAAAAAAGTGATACTTAATGATGAGGATTTTTCGGAGTAGTCGGTCAAATAAACTTAAAAAAAAACTTCCAAATTTTTAATTTAAAAATAAAGTAAAATTTCGTATAATAACTACACAAATTGAGTTTTCGTGGTATTTTCTGTCTTTGTTTATTGATAAGAACAACAAAATAGACGAAATTTTACTTTATTTTTAAATAAAAAATTTAGAAGCTTTTTTAAGTTTATTTAACCGACTACTCCGAAAAATCCTCATCATTAAGTATCACTTTTTTTTTTGCTTTTACGAAGGCTTAAGGTCTAGGGCAGGCTTTAGAATACCAAAAATCCTTGGGATATGTTTTATTTTTTTATTTACGTACATTAATGCTATTTTGATGCGTTTTTAACGTAAAATTTTGAATTTGGTATTTTTTTATCCTACTTGTATGAAAGTGAGGACGTTAATTTTTTTGTCAGTAAGTGCTTTATTTGTAGTAATACTTTTACAAAAATAAACTATTAAAAAAATCCAATAGTTTTTTTTTAATAATAAATTTCTTCACTAAAGAATTTCTCAAAGAAAAAAAAATTCAAAAATTCATAACTCGAAAACTACAAAAAATCGGCTAACATACATGGGGTATATTCTGATAGCCCATGACGTGAGGAATCTAAAAAAAATTTTTTGACGTCAAGGTTTGGACCACACTGTATAAACGGCAATGTCCCGACTGACTGACTGACTTAAATCAACGCACAGCCCAAACCGCTGGTCCTAGAGAGTTCAAACTTGGCATGTACATTCTTTATAATGTCTAGAGGCGCACTAAGAACGGATTTTTGAAAATTCATCCCGTAAAGGGGTTAAATGGGGGGTTAAAGTTTGTATAGGGAAATAAGATTAGTTGGGCTATTTTATTCGAAACTTCACAGGAATGTTTTTAATAATAAATAAGTAAACACGTATTTCAGGTTTTTTGAAAATTCATTCCCTATGGGGGTTAAATGGAGGGTTAAAGTTTGTATGGGGAAATAAGATTAGTTGGGCTATTTTATTCGAAACTTCACAAGAATGTTTTTAATAATAAATAAGTAAACACATGTTTCAGGTTTTTTGAAAATTCATCCCTTAAAGGGGTTAAATGGAGGGTTAAAGTTTGTATGGGGAAATAAGATTGGTTGGGCTATTTTATTCGAAACTTCACATGAATGTTTTTAACAATAAATAAGTAAACACGTATTTCAGGTTTTTTGAAAATTCATCCCTTAAAGGGGTTAAATGGAGGGTTAAAGTTTGTATGGGGAAATAAGATTAGTTGGGCTATTTTATTCGAAACTTCACATGAATGTTTTTGACAATAAATAAGTAAACACGTATTTCAGGTTTTTTGAAAATTCATTCCCTATGGGGGTTAAATGGAGGGTTAAAGTTTGTATGGGGAAATAAGATTAGTTGGGCTATTTTATTCGAAACTTCACAGAAATGTTTTTAATAATAAATAAGTAAACACGTGTTTCAGGTTTTTTGAAAATTCATCCCTTAAAGGGGTTAAATGGAGGGTTAAAGTTTGTAAGAAGGAACCAGATTCGTTGGGCTATTTAATTCAAAACTCATAGAAGTGTTCTTGCCAATGAAGATGTAGGTACTTATCTATATACCATGTTATATACGAGTAACATAGGTACGATGAATACGTAGATACTTTTAATATAAAATTTTGGTAAGTAATGCAGTTTGCTACATAAAAGGTCATTGTGAGGTTTTATTTTTTAATTCTAGACAAAACCATATTTATTTGTTTGTTCGTTAAAAATATCTACAATTTTGCATTGCGACGTAATGATTCAAAGCGAACGAATTTCAAATGTTTGTTTGACAGCTCGCGGACAGTATATGTATAAGCAGCGCGGGTACACGGGCCGCCTCACAGTAAATTCAGCTTTCTATTTCGTGTAGTTTATTTGCAATCAAGTATTTAATTATGTCATACTAATATGCTGTTCAATGAAACAGACTTCAAACAGAATGTAATAAGGTAAGATTCTACTTAGGTTTAGGAAAGGTTAGAACTGCGACCCCACACAGAAACGAACGGCTATCAAAGTAGGTTTTGGGTTAGATTAGAAATGCGACTCCACACAGAAACGATACAGCAACGAACGGCTTTGAAAGTAGGTTTAGGTTAGGTTTGAACTCCAACCCCACACAGAAACTAACGGCTATTAAAGTAGGTTTAGGTTAGGTTAGAACTGCGACCCCACACATAAGGAAACGGCTATCAAAGCAGGTTTAGTTTAGGTTAGAACTGCGACCCCACACAAAAGAAAACGGCTATCAAAGTAGGTTAGGTTAAAACTGTGACCCCACACAAAAGCAAACGGCTATCAAAGTAGGTTTAGTTTAGGTTAGAACTGCGACCCCACACATAAGCGAACAGCTATCAAAGTAGGTTTAGGTTAGGTTAGAACTGCGACCCCACACATAAGCAAAAGGCTATCAACGTAGAAACGAACGGCTATTAAAATATGTTTAAGTTAGGTTACAACTGTGACCCCACATATAAGCAAACAGCTATTAAAGTAGGTTCAGGGTTAGTTTAGAACTGCGGAATAAATAATACTAAATTTAAACCAAACTAAAATAAGAACCCGTAAAGGAAAACCTCAAGCACCATTCAAAATTCCCTGATTTAAATTTACTGAAAACTATTCTTCGACAGAATGACTTGTCGATGAAATGAAAAAACTTGAACCGTTAAGGCGACCCCCAAAAAAAAATATCACAAACATTAAACTTATTTCGGCCACTTTTGAATCTAGTGAGAAAAAAAAAATAGGATTCATTATTTGCAGGAAACCGTGTAACATGCATAATATATAACTACATACAATCGAAATGGTAACCTCCTTCTTTTTTAAAGTCAGTTGAAAACATTTTTTTTTTCATATAAGTCCAAAATCTACGCGTGCGAAGCCGCGGGCAAAAGCTAGTTAAGGCATATGTATCTAGTACGGTCTTGGCTTGATTAGATTGTTTGTTAAATTTAGATTTCCGAGAAAATTCTCTATGCAAATTTCGCAACTTGTGAAACTTCTCCTAGGTACAATGCTAATCCTTTGTAAAAGTTGTTCAGTAGGTACCCCGTAGCCCTACCAAATCACCCCGTTTAAGGTTTTCAGTGGATGATGTAACTCGCTGTAGTGTCTTACCATCATGCAGGATTTTATTGAAACCAAGGAATGATTACAGCTCTTCGGTCTCTAGTTGCGCCAACCAGACGTTTACAATGATGCTAAAGTTTCTATACCAAAACTCTGTCATTTTAATGCATTTTACATTACAATTTAGGTCTTTAATTAGTATCCAAATCATCTCAAAGACCTCTTTGTTGCCAATAATGCTTTTTCCATAGCTAATCCTAAAAAAAATATTAAATAATATTGTATTCAATTCTTAGGGCCTGTTCACAGTGTTCACTGTGATTCGGTACAGTGACTGTATTTAAGCTGCAGGGGCATAAATATATATACAATTTTAGACCTTATGCTCCAGACATAAGAAAAAAAGTGTATACATATTTTTACCCTTGACTACGACGCGTCACAGCGATTCCGTAGCGTCAGCGTTTTTAAGCTGCGGTGTACCTTTGTAGGTATAAACATACACCTTATTCATAAATATCTCCTAACTATCTACAAGGTTGCCAGTGCCAGTTAGTATAATGTTTTCATGCATATACTGTTACTGGTGTCACTTGTTAGTTTTGAGAATAGTCTTAAGTTTATTATTTTTATTAGGGTTCCGTAGCCAAAATGGCAAAAACGGAACCCTTATAGATTCGTCATGTCCGTCTGTCACAGCCGATTTACTCGGAAACTATAAATGCTACAGTAACAAAATTTGGTAAGGATATGTGTTGTATGAACCGCTACAGGATTATGATACTAAATGGTAAAAAAGCCATTGCGGTGGGGGCCCTCCATACATGTAACTGAGGGATAGAATTTTTTTTTTAGTTGTATATAAGCGTGTGGGGTATTAATCGAAGAAGGTCTTTGAAAATGATATGAAGGTTTACAAACCTCATTTTTATTTAAGCAAATCGTTTTCGAGATATCAGCTCTCAAAGTCTGAAAAATGTGTCCCCCCCTCTATTTTTTAAACTACGCGATATAAATAAAAAAATATATATGTTATGCACATTAATAAACTCTATCAACGATTTTTGGTTTGATTAAATTATCTCCTATAGTTTTTGAGGTAGGTTGATTTAACTGTATTTTTTAAATAATAAATTGATAATGGTACGGAACCCTTCGCGCGCGAGTCCGTCTCGCACTTGGCTGGTTTTTATTTTTTGGTTGCCCTGAAAATCAGCGTCGTGGCAACCTTTTTCGTGTGTTTATAATTTTATTAATTTCTTTGTAAGTGTATCTATTTAATATTCTATTCTATTCTATCTTAACAAACCGCTAAGTATTGTTTGTCCTTTTCGCTCATAAAGACATTAATAAGACCGAAAGGGACAAACAACACTTAGCGGCTTGCTAAGTGAATAAGGGGGTGTTCATGAATCCGAGTAAAACACATGTTGTCATAGATTTTCAGAAGTGGATGACATAACTGCCCTAAGAGTTTGCAGTTACATTGCTGCTACGATAACCTTAAATAATGAAATATAACATTTAAAGAAACACAATTAATTTGTGATTGATTACACCATTGAATCATGTGCCTTGCTTTATTTATCTCCCTTAAAAGATTTACACACGGTAAATTACCTCCTTGTGTTAGACACAGACTTTTAAAAAGATGCTATCCTTCACCTGTCAAAGATAATAATATAATCAATACGTTCTACAAACAAAGAAATGTTCTGATGTGTCAAAAATATGATGATAAATTTTGGTAAAGTAAAAATATTTAAATTGCAATGAACCTAGCCGGACATGCATTAAGATGGGTGCATAAAGTGCCATGCTGCCGCACCTACACCCTCAGCTGCCCGCCGCGGCCGCCGCCCACCACCTGCGTATGCGGCGGACGCCAGCCCGCGCCGCCCAGGGAATGCCGGCCCACCGAAATCGCACCCAACCCCTGCTGCCCTGAATTTCCCCATGGAAAAGACACCTGGAAAAAATACAAGTATCTATTCCTAGCTTTGTTGCCTGTTATCATCGCTCACACGTTCAATTGCTTCAGCCAGTGCCCCCACAGCAAAGAAGATTGCCGCCCATACGAGTACATGCGTAGGCGCACCAAAAGGTTCCCGTGGGGAGACGGTAATAAATCCTTATTCCATAACAACGAGTCGAACAACCTGCCTGAGGAGTGCACGCCGTTGCTACCAGATTGTGATTGAAATGTGCCCGGCTAGTAGATGTTCCGAAACTTCTCTGCTCTTCGAAATAGTCCCAAATATCAGCAAATCCACAAACTACGGGCTAACTTTTCAAACACTCAACCATTTACTGTAAATTGTAAAATTAATTTATCAGTCAGATTGAGTAACTACATAAGACAAGAAGATGCAAGGGTTGATACACTTAAATACATTTAGTACTCAAGTTAATTGACAATTCCGAAACAGAAGTGAACTTGTGTAAAAGTTTGTAGGCAGGCGCCTAGACTTAATTAATTATGGAGTGGATGCAGATAGAAACAATATTCATAGCAAGAGAATTGTAATTCTCAAAAAAAAAAGTTTTTGTAAGAATTTACATTGACCTGTATTCGTTTTAGTAGAAAACACGCAAAATAAAGAAAAATATAAAGCGAAAAAAATGTTTTCTTTTCTTTTGTTAATTAGTTGTGGTAGCCTAATGGATGGTAAATATTATTTGTTTTGTAATGGCAACATCCAGGTGCAAAGCGGGGTGCGCGCGCACCGGCTGCTGTCGGCGAGAGGTAGTTCGGCCGCAACGTGCTGGGCGCTAGCGAGGGGCGCGAGGCGCGGGCAGGGCGCCGGCGAGCGCCGCGATCAATAAGCGCGCTGACGTCAGTAGGCGGGCGCGCGCCATTGGCCCGTCCGGCATTATTAAATAAACCTCCGAACGGAGTGGCGCTCGAACGTCGCGCCGCGGGCACAGCACCGCATCGCGGCGGGCCCGCGCACCGCGCACGCTCGCGGCCGCCGCCGCCCGCACGCCATGGCCGACATGCCGGACCTGTCGCACCTCACGCCCGAGGAGCGCGCCATCATCGAGGGCGTCATGCTGCGCCAGCAGCAGGAGGAGCAGCGAGAACACGAGATCATGAGGTGCGCCTTCGCCACCCGACTCCTCTATCTTCCTTCCCCCGCCCACTATTCACTTCTTCTAGGTACCCTCGTTAAATAGTTTTGGTGAATTTTTGGTTCTAGGTATGAGCTTTGAAATAATTTATTATGATACGATAATCGATTATCGTTGCGCTAGACGCGTACGTGGCTGGGACTGCTGCATTAAATGGGTTGTGTTACACGAAGATCTGCTCGGATGGATAAAATTGGTTTATATTTATATATACCCACATTACATACGCAGATTTACAAGAAGTCTCAAGATATATCTTGATTTATTTAGCTAACTACTGAGACGTATCCTATAGGTACGCAATATATAACGCTGACTGACCACTTGCTGACGCAGGTAGCCAGGTAGCATCACGTTAAGAAAATAATAAGATAATTGAATTAAGGAACCCTTCAACTCAATTCGTGTAATAGACTGCCTGGGCGAGTTAAATTACCTACGGTATCACCTTTTTATAGTGTTACTAAGAATAATTACAGTTATCTTCATTAAGTGCTCTTACATATTTCGTATATGAAGTGTTTTCTTAACGTTGTGACTAATTTTAAATCGAATAAGATTACTCGAAGTGTTATCTAGTGGGGTTCATATATTATTTATTTACATTAAAAGCCTCACTTTAGTTCTTTCCTCTCTATCTCTCTTTAGACGACGGACCTAGTGAAGTATAGTATATTTTTTATTTTCCTTTTTTTTAATATGGTAGGTACCAATTGGTTTTCATGTGGTCAATATAATGGAATATAATATAAACATAAATATCCACGTATTAAGATCGCTAAACAAAACGATGTTGAATATCTTTTAAATCATTCAAAAGTTATAATTTACGTTAAATCTGAAGCACATCTAATAATTTGTAATTAAATGTTTAAACAACATGTCTCAATTCATAATTTACAAATAACTGTAAGTTGTAGAATGTCTTAATTTGTTTTATCTTGAGTTTTGCTACCGAGTTGCTGGTATTAGTTTCAACTTTAGTTTCTTCAGTCAACGTGTCAACATTACCACAATATTACACCGTGCCCACAGGGATGTGGAAATGAATTTAAATATCATTCAAAATAACCAATTTGAATCTGATTGGTTTTAGAGATTATGAAATTTTTTTCGACGTCAGTTTGCTTTCGTAACTCAACATAAAACTCTTAATATCAAATCAATATAATATATATATAGGTATTCAAAAAACCAATGATGGTTAAAATAATTATTTTGTGGTGAAATTAGACTCACAATATTTATTCCTTTTTTTACGCCATAATGTGTGATTCAAATTTATCTCAATCAATCACGAGCACCCTTAGAATAAATAAAATAAGTTTATGTCAAGTCATACAATATATTTTTGATACAAGTTTTTATCGTCTACCGTAAAATGGGGGCTTTGCTCCGAAATTCGCTCTAAACTACATTTCATTATACGCGTATGTACTTACATTTTAATGTTTAGGCTGCACCTACTGTAATTTATATAGATTTACCAGTAATGTTTTATGTAAATTTACTATGTAGTACGAGCTACCGCGGCGTTACTGCTCCGATAATCTTAAAAAAATTCTGTGGGGTCATAATTAAGAGTAACTTCAAAAACATCTTTTAATTCATGATTACACTAATGTATTCCATGCCTGGTTTAATTGATCGCCCGTATTAGATTTACACACTGTATACGTCCCGCTCGTACTCGCGGATTGGCACGAGCGAGCCGGATAGAAAGTAAATGCGCGTTAAGGGTCCGGTATAGATTTGAAAGTGAAAATAGTTCATAAAGAATTACCGCATATTTTGACAAGTATGTATTGTTATTATTAATTAGGTACTAAAAACACGAATCTTAGAAGAAACCTCGTTTTGCGAGGATATTGATTCATACCATAAATGTATCTAGATTTTTCAATATAAACTTTAATGTCACCTAATCCCCATATTTTATATCGCATATATTATACAATTATACATACATAATTTTATTCAAAATAACAACAAATAAACAAATAATTGGGCGCACACAACATGCATTTTTTCCGAACGTTCCAAAATGTGAACATATCATTAGACGTGACCGTACCATGGAACTATTTGAGTCAATTACCTTTTTTATGTCAGTCGTTGCTATGATTACGTTCTCCTGGGTCACTCCTAAAATAACAGTTTAATATCATTCAATTGTAGAAAACTTAGATTATTTTACAGTAACAATGCCTTTCCACGGTAAAACACCCGCTATTCATGTTAAATAGTAGAGCGTGAAGGATAAATTACATTTCTGCCCTCTGGCCGGCAAACAGCACATTGCCGGCCGCTGCGCTAAACTAAGTTGCCGCCTGCCAGCTCCATTGAGCAGAAAAATAGTATACACACCTTGGCCGAATGGGAAAGCCTCGGATCACATGTTTGCTTCGCCTCGGCCTACAATTACACGTCATCCAAGACATTTCCCACTTAAATGGCCTTGGCATGTATCTACTATTAACAAACTAAGCAAATTTTGCCCCCTGGGTAACGAGACAGAATAACAACAAAAAAATGTGATTGACCCATTTCACTATAGAACCCATACTTCGTTGGTATTTTTTATCGTGGCAAAATGATATACGGCCCCGTGGTATGCAGCCGCCATAACCTATGGATGCCTGCAACTGCACGCGCAACTCCAAAAAACATAAATACTCCTACTTAAACTCATAAAACTCATACAGGCTACGGCTATTATGTCGCAATACCAGCTTATATTAGAACCCATTGACGAGTTAACTCAGTAGTTCTAAATTATCACGGCGGCACTCCAAATGAATCAGCTCCTTCGAAAAAAAAAACTGAAGTACTTAATTCATATCATAATATTACTTCATTATTTCCACCACTTTCACGGTTGGACGGAGTCGGCATACATGAGTTGTATCGCTCTACGCTGTTTTCGTAGCGTGATCTATGCTACGCTCGAAGTGCTACGACGTAGTCTGAGGCAATACCTGGGTGCTTAGACAAGTTTCCAGTCGCTTAATCGTCAATCATAAACCAAAGGCAGCTAACTGTCTTTGTCGCACTAATATGAAAGAGTGACAGAGAGGGAAAACTACGATACGCTAGCGATTGGCGACTTGGCTAAGCATCCTGGGTTCTATCGGTACGGCAACGTAGGTTTAGAACATGATTGGTGCGACAGTGTATCGCCTCGAGATAGACTAATCGCTTTTCTTTTATGAATGTGGTTAGTAAAGGACGACAAGTCTATTACGCGGCGACATTTATGAATTTTATGATTACGGCATCGATAAAGAGGAGTGTTCAACTGATTCAACTTATTCGACTTCATGATAATGAAAATAGAGGAAACACAAAACGTAACCTCGAATGCTTCCAATTTTTCACATAACTGTACATACCTACATCTGCCACCTGCTTTAGCTATTAATTACTGGCGGCACTCTAAAAACGATTTATTTAGCACAAGATTAAATTTCATTATTATTTCATTACTATTGCCAAAAACCAGCGAACCAGAAACGACTTTAAATATTGCGAACTCAACTATGACTTTCAATGGAAACAAACAATCTATGTATGTTTTATGATGTCCCATAGATAAACCGTCTGCGACCATAATATAACATGGACGTCTAATGCCTGCTCAAAAATGCCCCCAAACACAATTGTTCAATTGTGCCAAGATGGGCAGGACATAGCGCTTTTCTTAACACCGCGCATATTTCTGCGCAACGTCTTTGACAAATGTTTATAGAATATAGCCAATCAAAACTTTGACGGACCAATCACAACTATTTTTAAATGGCGGGTTAAGTTTTTATAGGTTGATATTGAAATTCATTACCGTGATGGAAGAAGAGGGGGTGACATTTGTCAACTAAAATTCAGAACCGTTTTTAAAAGGTAATTTAGTACGGCGTGCGGCTTCCATGTTTTATTTGTTCGTAGTAAACCGTAGATTAAACTCTGAAACTACATACGTATTCGAATACACTGTTTTGATTGAACCCGCGATTTTTCAAATTTGCCGCTTTTTTCTATAGCCATTAATAGACAGACAGTCTATAAATAAAAAATAATGATGTGTCAAATGTCACTGAAAGTTATTTTTAATACTTTGCAATATTGCCATTATTATATTGTCTCTAGAGGAGTTCTGGAGTAACAACAATAAATTAAAAAGCCAGACGAATTGGGAATTGAGGAACTCCTCTATTTGAAAGGTTGAAGTTGATTAATAAAAAATATAGGATATCAAACCTCTTTAGATAGAATAGGTAAACAGCAAATAGCAAATATGCACAGATAGCATTGGTATCATATGCAGGCGAAAACTAGTAAATAGATACATACATCATAATTCCTAATGCAAGATATGTATGTATTTAATTCGGTAAAATGCGTAAAATGGCAAAGGCAAACAATACACGGCAGCTTTTATAGTAGGTGTACGTACAAAAAATAGAAGCAGAAACAAGTGTAAACTCTGCCGTCCAAATCCGGTTAAACTGTTGAAGTTACATCAAACAAAACTGTCAGTATGTGAAACAATATTTGAATACCAGTGACAGCGTTTATAGCTCACACATTGCAAAGCGCCGCTCGAGGCAGGCGTCCGGATAGCTTTTTATTTACATGCACCAATATGCGACAGTCTCTTTTTGGCACAAAGGGATAAAACATTTTTTTTAGCTTAAGAAAACAACCAGAGCGTAAGTAGTACAAATAAAGACCCGTGTATAGTAGGGATGCCATCTATGAATACAGTACATAGGTAGGTACATTTACTTAAGCTATAGTAAATAATCACCAATGTGTGTGTTGGCATAGAGAACCGGCCCTTTCACTAAATGCTTACAGTATTTTTTCTTAAAGAGCTCTTATGACAAATATTATTTACTGTAAATTTAAGCTTTCTGTCTTTGTTATTTTCTGAGGTATGGGTATTTTTTTTATTTTCATGATAACCATTATTTTCAACATTGGCTAAATGCGGTTGACATGAACTTTTGGAACAATAAATACATGTAATGACTCATATGTTCTTCAAATAACATTGAATAGTGCTAAGAAATTTTTTGAATAAAAGTCGGAAATAAAACTTCAGTCGTTTTTTTATAACTAATAGCGGCACCTACAGTTCTTTGTCATATGATTGCCTATATTAAGGTCTGCTACATTAGTACATTACGACACAAGTGCAAAAAACATGAAATTCGAAATGTGTAGCGATGTTTTAAATCGACACGATTTATGAATTTCGTTTTTGCACGTGTCTCGTACGACGTTCTTAGTATGTACAATGGCCCTCCGAAGTTTTGGACCTGACGTAAAATGAAACACTTCTAAAAATATTTTTTTCAACTGTACTAAAAATATATTTTTTCAAAATAATTTAGTTGGTACTTCATACTACAAAATGAAAAAATATTGCCTTAATTGATAATTAACAATTTATTAACCTCATACTTAGGACTTAATTAGTAGTTAACTATCATTTAAGGCGTATTTTTCATTTTTCTAGTATGAAGTACCAACTAAATTATTTAAAAAAATGTAGCAGGCCTTAATATGGGCAATCGCATGACAAATTAGGTGCCGCTATTAAAAATAAACGAGAAAAAAATACTGAAATTTTGTTTCCTACATTTATCCAAGATTTTTTTTTAATAAATTAAAATAGCACTATTCAGTGTTATTTTAAGAATATATGAGTATATTATTGAATATATGAAGTATATGTATATTATTGTTCCAAAAGTTCATGTCAATTGCATTTAGCCAATGTTGAAAATAATGGTTATTATGAAAATAAAAAAAAAATACCCTTACCTCAGAAAACAACAAAGACAAAAAGCTCAAATTTACGATAGTTTATTGCATATTTCTCCCGATCTTCTTTAAAGGAGACACGTTGCTATTTAAGTTCGTATATTATATCTCAAAGAGAGTATACTTAGTTAATTTAATAAACATAAAAACATACATTTCGTTTCGTTCAGAGCTCCTAGAATTAGGAGCTTCTGTAAAATTTAACGCACAGTGCGATATTTGGAGGTTTTTTGTTATATAGTGCTGTCGTAATCAATCTTATTACATATGTATTAAGAAAATCGAGACCTATAAAATAATACGTGCCGATATTTTACACCTGGTGAACCGTAACGTATTTTGTAGGGGCTGGTGGGAGACTGGTAAAGACCGGGCTACGTGGCCCGTGGTAGAAGGAAGCCTTATCTATCACAGCAGTGAGGTATTTCAGGCTGTTAAATAAATCTTAAAAATAATAAGCCGAGATGGGTGCTATTGTATAGATACGCAGTACCAGTGGCCCAGAAATAACATATTTTGCGATGGGCCCGGTATAGTGCTAGGAATATCGACGAATGCATTGCTCTTAACGATCTAGGGCCTATTTCTCGTACATTATTAGACTAGTAAAATTAGTCCATGGGCTAATATTTTTTACGAGTTTACAAATTTGCGTTTCTCGAAGCCACTCTAATAAAATATTAGTTATTAGTTACCAACTAATAAATATTAGCTAATATTATTAGACCTAATTTGGTTTTGGTTTCTCGAATATAAAGAAAAATAACTACTTACACTTGTAAAACACACTCATAAAGCTATTAGTCGCCGAAGCTTGGTAAAAAATATTAGTCCAAACTATTAGCACAGTTAACTAAAGAAAATTATAAAATGTGGACGGATTCGGATGAGAAATAATTAAAATTGTTAATTCCTCCCATTTTTACGTTTATCTATTTAGGTTAACGTGTCCGAAAAGCTTCCAAATAAAATATCTCTGGCTTCCAATATATTCCTCAAAACCATCAACTTCTTATCCATTCTTAATAAATTTAAATATTTTATTTTAAGTAAACAAACGATTTGCTTTTTACCGCCAATGTATTTTTTTAATATGTAATAAGGCATGGGTCTTACAACAATCAGCCAAGCTGGACTAATATTTTTTATTAGTGTACCAATATTAGTTACCAGTCTAATAATTATTTTCGAGAAACAGAAAATATTAGGATTTTTACTAGTAACTAATATACTTGTAAACTAATAGTTACGAGAAATAGGCCCCTGGGGCCCGTTCCTCAAAAGCTTATAACTTGTAATACAAGTGGAAGTCACTTTTTAACACTATTAATGAGATAAGGACTTCCGCTTGTATTACAAGTTACAAGCTTTCGAGAATTAGGCATATCACGTAATAGCGACGTTTCGAGATATGCGTAGAATTTCATTTTCTGACAGATTTTACGATATGATTTAAGTAACTGAGTAAGCTTCGTTATGGTAAAGGAATAAGTAAGACGTTTTATTAAATATTTGTTCATAGTCGTATAATTATACCGTATTCACGTTTCGTTAAAAATAAAATTCGTTTAAAAATAAACTTTGATTTTGAACACTTACCGCGTGCGGACTTCTGCACAATAAGAGCTATTGTTCTATAATATACCCTGTGTGCTTTACACTTTTATATCGCAGCAATATAAGCTCGCCAATCTTCAGTTAAACCTGTAACACTAGCAGTTTCATGCATATTCATACAAGCGGGTCCAAGAGCGCCTCAATGTACACGTCACTCAAAATTCATTGTGCACAATAAGCTGATGGCCATTGTAGCCAAAGCTTTAATAAATGAAAAAAAAAAAATTGTGCACAATTTTGACTGACGTCTATTGAGACCATCATCCAGGTTTTTTTTTTATTTTTGTTACTCGCGTGCATAAAACCGATACCTAAAATCCGAAACGCTCGTCACTATGGAAATGAGGACCAAATTGTGAAAAGCATCGCCATTTTAACTTTCTACATTTACAATCCGAGAGTATGCTTAAAACTGCGACCATATAATTATAACATGGACGTCTAACGCCAGCTCAAAAATGCCCCCGAAAACAATTGTTCAATTGTGCCAAGATGGGCAGGACATAGCGCTTTTATTAACACAGCGCATATTTCGGCGCAACATCTTTGACAAATGTTTATAGAAAATAGCCAAACGAAATTTTGAAATTCAATCACAACATTTTTGGTGGTTTAATTTAGGTGGTTTAATTTTTTATAGGTTGACAATGAAATTCATTACCGTGATGCATTGAAGAGAGCGTGACACTTAACTTATTAACTAAAATTTAGGGCCGTTTTTGAAAGGCAATTTAGTATGACGTGAGGTTTCCATGTTTCGTATTTGTTAGCCACAATGCCCCAGCGGTCAGAAGAGCATCGTGCATACCTTATTGAGTCGTTCTTTAAAAGCGGCTATTCTTACGTTGTCACTGTTGCAGCTTCAATATTAGATTGATGATGGACCAAGCTTTAATTTAATTCGTTTTCGGGTGCATAATAAGTTCCGTGCAATTGCTACCGCTATAAACACACCTCGTCTAGAACCTATCGAAACTTCAAAGACAAACATTGAAATCGATGAAATAATATTTGATCGTGAAATCCGACTTTCGTTACTAAATCAGGAAAACCTCACTTCGGCTTGTTTTTAGCTGTCCATAAAATTTCGAATAAAAAGTTCCATAAATTTAATATCCAAATCATCAAAGAATTGAAGTAAGACTTTAGTGTGATTTTGCTTTTTATTTTGTATTTATGCTTATATTTAATGAGATATTAACTTTCTGGTAGTAATTATGATATTGATCTATTCACGGTAGAAAAAACTGTTTCCGTTGTATGTCAATGTACAGTCGAGGAAAATGAATGTTTAGCAGTTTAATCGTCCACATAATCTGTTCGTATTATAATGACAAATTACGTCACATGCTCATGAACTTTTCTACTTTTATTTCTTGCTGGGTGAAACGGTAGTTCGATTTTCAAACTATATTTGTTTGGTAATGAGATTGTGACAATGACTGCCAAATGACAAAGATACGTCAAACTCAATAATTACAAAATATTGTTTGGATTCTTTCGATATAATATTGCGAAAATTACAACCTAATCTGATTCAAAAACTGCACGTGCGGACTTTGCTCACGAATAAATATCTGGATTTTGATTGGTCGTCAACAATTTTCACAGATGAGAAAACGTTTAAATCTTGCATTCGTGGCAGATTAAATTTATGGCGGCATACACGTTATCATGAAAAAAACGGTGTCAACTTGTGGGACTGGATGAGTGCTGATGGCGTAGGCGAACTCCAAGAGCAAATGCAGTAGATTATGTTACGATGTTGGAAGAGAATATGCTTCCCAGTGTGCGAATGTGTATTCACAACAGGAGATGCCTAATTGTTCATTCGAGCAAGATAATACACACGGCTAGAATAACTAATACCTGGTTCGATCGTCACCCGAAAATTACTAAAATAATATGGCTGGCTAAATCACCTAATCTTAACCCTATGGAAAATGTATGGGATCGGAATTAATGGAGAACCGAAGCCCTCATCCAACATTGCAATCAAGCATGGGAAGATATCTTCCTGGGATGGGACCTCTGCACTGAGCTAGTAGCTTCCATGCAAGACCATTTTTTAGCAGTCCTAATTGTCATAAACAACCACTGTACTCGTTTTTAAAACATGATTTATTTACTAATAAATATAAACAGGCATAATAGTTTTTTATTTCATTTCCTCGTGTAACTTATTAGATGAAGGGATTGTTTCATAATCGTCAGGTAAGGTTGTCTGTCAGATAAATATAACACTTTCTTTATGTTCATGCATGTGAAAGAAAAACTGCACGTTGTATGACACATTTTTTATCTAACTATTGTGAAAGTGAGAAACATGCCAAACATTCTTCTTTAAAGGCTGATTTTTCAATCCTCAGTTAAAAGTATCCATTAGTTTAAATTATTACCATTCTTCATCAGTCAAAAAAGGATAGAGCTAACATTTATTTGACAGATACTGTTACCTGCGGCCCTACCGCGAAAAACGAAATTCGTAAATTTCGAGGATTTGTCTCTCTCACTCTAATAACGCCTTCGTTTGAGTGACAGAGAAAAATCCTCGAAATTGACGAATTTCGATGTTCGCAGTGCGGCCTGGGTATTGAAAAGTCAGTCCTCAGTCGTGTTAGTGCGTTCGAGTAACAAATGTCAAAAAATAACATACACGGAATTAAGTATCCTATTGCTGTCAACTTCAATACTTGCCACTGTTGCCACTGACGTTAATGCCAAAGACAGACAAAGATAGAAATATGCTGTTTTCTTCTATTTGACGATTATAGACATGTCTTGGTTCGTTATTAGTCGCTTGCAGTCGGAAAATGTAGCACGACTAATTTCAGAATTATGGCAACCTGCTAAACATTCATTTTCCTCGACTGTACCTAACCACGTTGTCAACCATGCCAATGTAACCATGTCGGTGTAACCCACTTTTTTCAACCGAAACTTCAGTACTGAATTCTACGATTCCTTAGAAAACTTTTTATTAGAAAGTTTTTTTTAAATATTGATATAAGTAACACTACTTAAATAAAATAAAAGATAAAAATCTTGGGACATTTTACACAAATCGACCTAGTCCCACGGTAAGTTCAATTAAGGCTTGTAATGCGGATAGTAATCGACGATATATATTATAAATATTATAATAGAGACATATAGATACTTAAACACACAGCCACGACCAAGGAATACATATTTGTGATAAATAAATACGCAAATTATCGCCGGGATTCGAGCCCGGAACCTCCTGTTTCGTATTCAGGGTCACTACCAACTAGGCTACTGAAGCTGACTTACCTACTAGAAGTGTAATTTTGGTTAAATATTGAAATTGTTATACTTACATATTTTTGGTTTTCAATGAAATAACAACAACATAATAATATATCTTCTAATTATTAAGGCTCAGAATTTGTTTATTAGTACAACACTCCGAATCAAGAGAATTACAGATGGTACCTACGACAAAATAACCTACGGTAATGGAGAGTACGAAATTTTATTACCGACCCGTGCATTTTTTATTTAGGTCGGCGATAGATTTTCTATGCCGACATTCTAGTCTTCTGTATGAATAAAACAGATCTAGAGTACCGTATGTATCTCTTTGAAAAGAAAAAAAAACCGGCCAAGAGCATGTCGGGCCATGCTCAGTGTAGGGTTCCGTAGGTAGGTAGATCGTATCTTAACACGTATTTCGTAGTAAGATACGACGTTTCGAAAAATATATCAGATACATTTTCTCGGACTGCTTGTAACTTTTTTTTGTTTTTGTGGTACAGTCAAGTGCAAAAATAAGTATCGAAAGAATCCGCTCATAAATATGTTACGACGTTCTTATTACACAGAATTAGAGTGCACTGGGACATATTTTTGAACTTTTTTGTGTACACCTTATTTTGTCTTTGACTGTACGTGATCATGGCGTCGAGCCACACTAAAATGTAACTCCTGCTGCCCAGCTGCTGCCTTTCAAAGTAAATTGACCAAGCGTTATTTATAAAGATCAATTCAACAATAATTTATAATAACCTTGTATTATTTACTGTACTGCACCACAGATTAAATATACAACAAGTTACATTGCACTGCGATCTCGTACATTTAGTGTGTGGAGACTTTCATGAAGCGTTTTTATTTTTTTATATGTTTTTGCCCTGGCCACTAAGATGGAACTAATTTAAAAAAATAAACTCAAATCGACAGGAGCGTATTGGTTTTGCAATGAAGGATTTTGATATTTGAACATTTAAATTTCATTATAACCGTCACTTTCATTCAGTTACTGAAAAAAAGGGATAGATATACATACAATATGTCCATTCATCATTAGACTCTGAAACTTTTGTAGTAGGCCCCCAAAAAGCGGGAATGAATAAACTCGTTCAGATGCAAAATAAATTTCGAGCTCGTGTTAAACTTGTCTAATAATATTAAAATATAATAAATCGAATATTATTTTAATCATATGAGCATTCCATTCTTTTTAAAATATAATGAAGAGATGCGATATTTATCGCGAATTTATTATAATTTGTTTGTTTTTTTACGTAATGTGAATGAATATTAATTTATAAGTATTTGTGTTGTTTCAGAACGCACTTTATA
This sequence comes from Thaumatotibia leucotreta, assembly GCA_025490895.1. NCBI lineage: Eukaryota > Metazoa > Arthropoda > Insecta > Lepidoptera > Tortricidae > Thaumatotibia > Thaumatotibia leucotreta. Next base: position 8,581 of record JALPQI010011604.1, on the reverse strand, counting down.
TTCTTAAAAAAATAAAAAGGTAGCGCGATTGAACTTTTCTAATGTTGGTCGATATTTTCTTATAGATAAAACATAACTTAAACTAATTACTGTGTTTAATACGAGTGAATCAAGTAACGAAGCAGATTTTTAAACTCCTCAAAAGTGAGTGTTGGTGTTTTATTCCTTTGCGTTGTAATATGTTCTGGCTGCTGAAGAGGAAAGTTGTAGTTATTCTATTCCGCAGTAAGAAAAGTCGTAGCTATTCAAAAATGACTGGGCAGATTATGTTCAATATAGTTTTATTTTAAAGTATTTCATAAACCCACTGTTCATGACATTTTTCATATTTTTTGGACGCACGGATCAGAAGTTACGGGGGGGGACAATTTTTTAATTCATTAGCGGTTATCTCCAAAATATTGAAAAAGGAAAAAAAACGTTCTTTTGAGACCCTTATTCTTTTTCAAAGAGCTATTCAACGATACCCCACATTATAGGTTTACTGCGAAATAAATAAAAACACCCCCACTTTACTAATAGGGGAGGTACCCTAAAAAATATTTCTCTACGTTTTATTCTACCATTTTGTCGGCTTAATTGATATGTATCATCATCATCATCATCATATCAGCCGAAAGACGTCCACTGCTGAACATAGGCCTCCCCCAAAGATTGCCACAATGACCGGTCCTGCGCCACCCGCATCCAGCGGATTGATATGTATACTTGTACCAAATTGCAAACATCTAGTACTAACTGCCAAGTAGCTATGCCAGACGGACATGGCGAAACTTTGGGTTCCGTTTTTGCCATTTTGGCTGGAACCCTAAAAATATTCCGATAAATTGAGAAGTCCTCATTTTTAGTAGTCTTTTAAAAAGAGATATGTTTGCATATCTTTGACGTCGACCGTAACTCTTTTGTTATCCTCCATAACATTTATCCACTATTTATAGTGCAGTTCGTCAATAATTTGGGAATGGTAATGACTTGATTGTTGCGACTGAATAATCGCATAGAACTACCCAGGTAAGTTAGGCTGGTAAAAGGTAAATTTGCTGATCAACTGATTTTTAAGCGAACCAATGTTAGCGGATCAGTTCAATTGTAATCCAATATGAATTAATTCGCTTACCTACAGGTTGCTTAAGAAAATCTGATTTATGGCGGATAACTTACTGCCGCTCAAGTAATCAAAGTGCCAACCAAATAATTTTTGAGCAGCTCAGTATTAGATTAATTGCGAACTAGTTTAAAAATACTTTCTGACCTTCAATTGCTAACCAACTGTCCAATTTTGCCGACCAAATATATATTTTTGCTTACCAAAAGAGGAATATTCTGCAGATAGATTAAATGACACCCATTATAAATCTGTAGTTAGACACCCTGGTATATGACATCTAATATTTAAAAATTATATTGTTGATTAAATAAAATATTGTACAGAGTTAGCTCTAAAGATTAGGATATAATTATTACTGAAAGGTTGTTTTCAAATGCCTGAATTAGGAATTCCTGTAGAAGTAAAAATTGGCAGCTTAGTAAGTACTTATAAATATATGGATATGTAAGTTACCAATATCCCTGCGAAAATATGCATTTTTGACAGAAGCTTGATTGCTTCTAATCGATATCGGTTTTTGCTTAGTTTAGTTACGTCCACTTACACGATCTACGGTAAACCAACAAACATGGGGTTAACTGGTTAAGTCTATAAATTTTGTACAATCCTAACCGAATAATTTGGGTCTCTGCGTCTGTGACAGACGATTTAAACATTGCTATGGAGGCACTTCTTGCGTGTGGCCTAACGATGGATGGAACTTAGTAGTTATTTGTTTAGTGACGATCCTTATCCCGTTGACAGACGTAAACAAGACGAAGTGGCCGTGCTTGAACAGACGATCCGCACGAGGAATGAAATGCAACGCGCAGCTGGTGTGGAGCTGGCAGCCACCTGCCACATCTGCCTCAAGACCAAGTTCGCAGACGGAGTGGGCCACTCGTGCCACTACTGCCGCGTCAGGTGTTGCGCCCGATGTGGCGGCAAAGTTACCTTACGCTCTAATAAGGTACGTCTTAATTTCCAATGAGTCTTTCTTTTAATAGAATCATAAAATCAATTACCTACTAGCATTCTAGCTCATTAAGGAAACGAATTTGTATGAACACCTTGTCTTAGTGCACTTCTTGCTTCGACAGGTAATTTGGGTATGTATATTATGTCGCAAAAAACAAGAACTACTATCTAAGACCGGGCAATGGATACATAAAAGCGCCGGCCAGGATGCCATGTTGTGGCGCATGGAATCTGATCTACACGGGCTCGTGTCGCCCGCGGATTCCACCATTGACAAGAGACCAAAACTGGAAAGAGCTCACAGTGCAGCTGAGAAAGAGAACTTGCCGCTTCAGCGCTCGGGAAGTGCATTGAGACGTCAGTACAGCCAGCAAGAGCCTCGCTGCTATGGGGAACTGGAGGGGCTAGCGCGCACGCACCCACACTTGGTGCACCCGCGCCAGAAAGCGGCGTATGGCGTGGAAGAGCCGCCTTCAGCCTCGCAGCTCACGCCACATTCGCTCTCGCATCCGCTACCGCCGCGCTCCTCGTCCTCCGACGACGAGGCCCCCGAGTGCATCTCCGACGAGAACGACGAGTACCGCGATCGTGGTGAGTCATCACGTTCGCTGAACCATTGTTTCACCACCCGATCCCGCCCGTGTCACCACTGATCCCGACAACCTGAGCTAATTTTATTTATATATCACCCCCCACGTACCTACAACACGACACTCCATGCTATCGATTCGATAACAATTCTGACCACCATTCCGTACACTACTTAACAAGGCCCACAGTACTATCTGACATGCATAAATGCGTATGCACACGAAACCGATCCGTCATTTCATTTCGCAATGATAAAGTTAAGGTGTTCCGTGCGAGGTATTCAAATATTTATGTTTAAGTATTTATTAGCAGTGGTAGCTTCAGGTAACTATATTTAAGGCTAATTATAATTTGATGTTTTTACAGAAACGGCTAGTGTAGAGCACCTAAACTTATCTACATACACGTGTATCCATTGTTATCATCACGACTGTCCTTGTAGTCCTTATTGTAAACTCATTGTCTCATGTCGGTATCATGTCGGCATCACCCCGAGTATGAAGTTCGCCAACTTTACCCAGTAGGTACCACTAGGTTTCTTTTCAGACATTGTCGGGTGCAGGACGAAGTGTATATCTCGCACACGCGCATGCATGATGTGTGTACCGCGCTTAAAGCATTAACATAGTATGTAAATGCGTGCCTAGGCCTCTAGCGAGCGCGCCCGTACGCGGCCGGGCCGGGCAGGCGCCCAGCCGGCTACTCCCACTCCCGCCTCACTTTGCATCCCACTGTTCGCAGGTAATAGAGATAGGAGCGGCTCCGAGAGCTCTACGAGTCAACGACGGGTGATGTTAAACGAGAAAACGAATACGTTCTTTTCGGTGAGGACGTTTTTGGGAAGATATGCGTTGTACTATATTGCTGGTTCTTAGATGTCTCCGTATTCGTATTGTTCTTAAGCGCAAAATCTTAATTACTTCCTCCTATGACCAATCAACTGTGATGGCTGTTAAACTTTGTAAACCCTATCCTATAATTCAAGAGAGTCTGTCACTTCGTTTGAATTCACCTAATCGTGCTTATGAGACGTTCAATCAAACCTCTGATATTTTTCCTTATTTACTTAGAGCTCGTAAATAATACTTTATTTAAAATCGAGACCTTCATAAGCAGGATTGGTTCAGTTTCATTCTTCTGTTTCTTTTATTTGAACCAAAAATAATTAACTATACGGTAATGAGACAAATTGTAAATACTATAAAATAAAAACAATTTTCAAGAGTTACCTGTCTATCGTATGTACCTTTTACATACAAAGTACTTAACACATAACGTTTTAATGCACTGAATATACCTATCTAACTAACGACTCTGACCTATTTATTGCACCAATGTTTTATAATTAAATAAACACAATTAGTTACATACTGCAATCTTTATTTACTTTGATTGTTTTTGGCCAAATTCGCTGAAAATTCATATGATTTATGGTTCAAATAAAATCGCATGCTTGAGCGAAAAGAAGTGTATAAATATGACTACAGTACCTGCGTTAGATTGTGTGAACGTGTGTTTTATTTTTGATTGTTGTTTTATTGTATGACCTGGTAAACACACATTCTTTCCGCTTGTGCGTGATCACCGCTTTCAATTGATTTCTTTTTCGGCAGAGGACTGCACTCATTACAAAGTTTGCATCCCAATCGATGGGTTGATCAATGATCATGCGCTTGGTCAGGTCGAAATTTATAATTGAAAAGTCAGATCGCAGTTTTAACAACGGTTCCGGGCGCGTACGGGCGCGCAGTACTACTCGTTAAACGGACGCAAGTTAGTAACTTAATTGTACCTTTGCTATTTATACGATGTTATCCTTAGGACAACTAGAGGCGTGCGCGACGCTACGGCACCCACACCTGCGCAGCGCCAGCGTAGTAGCCAACAATTATTACAATTTGACTAATCATGCTGCGAGCACATACGAAGCGGAGGCGCGCGGTTTGTTCGAAGCGCGACCGGCGCCCGCCGGCGGCCGCAGCTTCGACTCGGTGACGGACTGCCGCTGGCGCGCGCGCGACGACGGTGAAGGCGCCTACCTGCGCCCGCTGGCGCTCGGCGAGGGCCCGCGCCCGGACCGAGCCGTCTATAAGAGTGCCTATCTGTGGGAAGACTCCTCCGACAATCGACGGTTTACCGAGAGGAGAAAAAAAACAGTCCGCTTCGACGGACACGAGGGCGCTGCGACATTCCCGAGAGGCGGTCGCGACGCGTCTGGCGCGCCCCACGACTGGGCCTCGCTGCGCTGGGAGTCTGAGCGCCAGACCAGCCAGGACTCCGCCACTAAAGACTCGGGCATCGATACCTCTAGCACCTTCACCTCCAGCGAAGACTCGAACAGGGGCGACTGCCCTAAGGTACTTTGTGAATCCATATTTTACATTGTACCTGATTCATATTCCCATAGCCGCTTTACATTTTGTTTCACTACAGTGCCGTCCACGGCCTGATTGAGTCAACCCAGAATTTGCAACATTGCGTTGCTTTTTTTATGAGTTACCCCTAAGGTACAATTTAGTTAAATAGCGTCTAGCGTCGTTGTAAAATAGTGACCATGATTTTGCCTTCTTCGCTCAAATCATTTAAGTCGTATATTATAGAGAAAGGTTATTCGATGTTACTTATTGATGTTTTTGAATACGATAATTAAATGGCAGTAGGGTACAGTATTTTTGCGAGCGCAAGGTTTGTGAGTGGTTGTTTTCGTTTATGTTTGGCTGTAGCACGGTTGCATCGCCACGCATGCACGTTGCAATTAAATGTGCACTTACGTGTTAATACGCTGTACACCCATTGCGTTGCAACTTTATGGATTTTATTGTTATCATTAGCTTCTGCTCTAAGCCCGCCCGTTCTTAAGGCAAAAATCGAGCTTATTTTAATTTAAAGCTTAGGTACCTACCTACTGAACAATCTAACTTCTACTTCTTAATCAAATTTCTATAGTTTATGGAAATTCAAAGCGCCTTTGTGAGCATGTATCTAGTCAGTAGTACAATGTCTAATCAGTTTGTATTAATTAAACTTGATAAGAAAGAAATTGTGGGATCGGAGGCTTTCATTGTAACGATTTTGTGCATTATGGCAGTTCCCGCTGAGCTGGCAGGTGTCGACCGATGGCTCGCGCATGATTGGGCACATGGTGCTGCGCAAGAGCGTGGTGGAGGGCAGCGGCCACTCGTCCGCCGCCATCCTGGGCCTCAAGGTCGTGGGCGGCAAGCTGCTGTCCGATGGCACACGCGGCGCCATCGTTGAGAAGGTCAAGAAAGGATCGATAGCTGACTTGGAGGGCCAATTGAGGACAGGTATTTAAATAATTGTGCAATTCTTATATATATTTATTATTTTTAAGACGATGACACACAAGCATATACGACCCGCCTGATGATAGGCGAATACCGTACCTTCCAGAAAAGTGTCGAATTGCCAACTCGGTACACTCCTTTCTTGAAGAGAGCTTATTCTACAGTTCTTCATAACATGCGATGCTCAAGCAGCTTTAGCCATTACGAAGAAATTATGTTTTTTTTTCTTTTGAGGAACCTGTCGTAATACTCATAATTGGCAAACCTAAACAAAGTTGTGCTGGCAGTGGAGTGAAGTGATACATGACGTCAGGTCAGGTGGCTTATGATGGTCCCATTTTATCCATTTATCGTGCTACGCGTCACTTTCGCACTTACATACTTGGTTAGAACGTGAGCAACGACAACAAACAATTAAACGCGGTACCATCATAAGCCTACATGGGTCCGTTTCTCAAAAGCTTACAACTTGTAATACACGTGGAAATCTCTTTCGGACACTATTAATTGAATAAGAATATTGTATTACCAAGTTACAAGCTTTTTAGAAATAGGCCCCAGGTCATATACGATAGGTACCTATGTTTATTTTTGTTGTCGAATAAGTATTGGAAACAAAGTTTATTGTTTTCGTTTTTTAAAAGATATTGCCGTTAGACTATTTTTAAATAGTATTTTATACAACCCTTTTTTAAGAGAGTTCAAAACAGGTGAGTGGCGTGGGTAACAATTTGAGGTGAAGCCGAAAATTGTTATTAAAGACGCCACATGCATTGTTTGACTCAGTTAAACAAGGTTGCTTACAATACTTTTTCTACGACCACACACTTATTTTCAAATGAAATTGTAAATTTGAGAAATATTCAGTCAAACACAAATTTATTAATCATCAAGTTCGGGCGAGAGACGTCAAAATTAAAGAAGAAAGCTCCTCTATGGTTTACTATTCATCAGAAATGACATTTAAAATTAGGTTGGCAGCCATGTATTTCATTACGTTTTATATACATTAGGGTGCTTAGCCAAGTTGCCAATCGCTTGCGCTTAGTAGCGTATCGTAGCCTTCCCTCTTTGTCACTCTTTCATATTAGTGCGACAAAGACAGGTAGCTGCCTTTCGTTTACGATTGGTAACTTGGCTAAGCATCCAGGTGTCTTAAAATCCAAAAATGCATTGCGTGTATGCCCGAATGCGTTTATAGGAAATAGACAAAATATACTTGTCTGTATGGTAGGGGCTTAAGGGTGTGTTCACGAGCCTGTAAATGACAAATAAAAGTACGGGAGTAGAAAAAGTAGTGAACCTACGTGAGGTTTCAAGCTAATGCGTCCAACGGTTAAGATTGTATACGGGAATCCGTTGCGCAGGCGATGAGGTGCTGCAATGGAACGGGGTGCCGCTGCAGGGCCGCGGCGCGGACGAGGTGGCCGCCGTGGTGGCAGACAGCAAGCACGACTCGCACGTGGAACTGCTGGTGGCGCGCCCGCTGCCCGCCGCGCGCCCGCTCGCCCCGCACTGGAGGACACACAAAGGTACTCCCTCCAAACCTACTCACTGCTGGAGCATTCCATGAAAACATCTACTTTTTGTCGCTTACGTGTCGCTATGGTAGCTACCCTAACATAATAGCTAGGTGCTAGGAAACACTGTCAATCTCAAAGCCTTGATAAGTTATTATTATACTGTAACTCGGCTTACTAATTAAATTTTTCAAAGGTATTGAAAAGACAGTGTCGCTTACGACACGTTTTCATGGAATGCTCCTGCTGCTTTTTAGAGTTCCGTAGTAAACTGGGAACCCTTATAGTTTCGCTATGTCTGTCTGTCTGTCAAGAATAAATCACCATAGGGGAAGGGCGGTGATCGGATAAATCACGTGCAATGTTTTGTTACTCTCTGCTGAACAACATTACAACTAGTAAGAAAAAAAAATATCTGTACTTTTCTTTAAGAAAACTTTTTAAATATAACCAGATGACAAACCCGGAACAAGTTTTATTGAAAAAACGTTGGCAATAAATTACACGTACGAATTCTGTCAATCTCTCGTTACTTCTAGAAAAATATCGAGGTATAATAATTAGTCTTGAAACATTCTGCGAGATTTTCAAATCACGTTCCAAATTAATAGGTGAATTTTGAGTAAATTGAAATATGTACCTAGACCACTAAAATATGTACGCAGACACCGCCTTAAATGTCATAACAACTAAAATTTCTCGAAATAACGCTATTACTGTAAAAAAAACATACATAAAAATAGACGTCACTAGAAAAATTTGCTTAGCATATACAATACAGTGACTAAGTAGTTATATGACATATGATTCAATAGTAGAGTCCTCGTAGTAGTTAGCACCTGGGGCCTATTTAAGTTGTTAATAATGAAATATATAATCAAAGCCATGTATTACTTACATTTTGCGTAAACGTATCTTTTTTACAATCAAGTTGTTCCGTAATAGCTACAGTCACCCACTTTTAGACTTAATAGCTAAAAAATGGATCATATACCATATTAACCTCTCGTGTGCAGCAAAAAAAAATTCTTATAGTTTTCTCGTACACCGTTTCACGTTCCGGCACACGAAGGCTTCATCAATATTTAAAAAAAGCAAGT
>JALPQI010011603.1:0-47226 GCA_025490895.1 Thaumatotibia leucotreta | reverse complement strand
ACGCGGCCATTCGTGCAGTGTGGACGTAGCTATTAATGTAATATACAAGTTACAAGCTTTTGAGAAAGGGGCCCCTGGCACCAATTTCACCAAGGCGGCAGGTGCAGTGAATTGCAAAAACAATATTTGTGCCGTCACAGGCATCCATAAGCTACGGTTACCGCTTACCGTTGAACGGGCCGTCTGCTTGCTGGTAACCAACATTTTATTAATTTGAAAAGTGCAATATATTGCTTAATAAGTAGTTATCTTTTGCGGTGCGATTTAGCATAGTAGTCTTTTTTTTCTCTTTCCTTGACATGTGATGAGGTCTAGATGTTGGAATATCGTGACAATTGTAGTGTCTTTGTGACAATTGTAAATAGCTCCAAAAGATAAACACCGTTTTTGTAATCAATGTATTGGAGTTATCAAACTAATAAAACGTTGGCTACCAACAAGCACACGACCCGTCCAACAGTAAGCGGTAACCGCCGCCTATGGAGGCCTGTGACGTCACATATATTTATTATAAAATTCACTGCACCTGTCGCCTTGGTGAAATTGGGGCCTGGTGGGTTGTCATCTTTAATTGTATGTCATTTAGTAACAAGTAACATGTACTATAAATATGCTTTTAGTTAGTGTAGCACGCTTGCTTTGGAATTCTGGAGCAGTAGACCCTGAAAAATGGACAGACCATGGATGAGCTGCCCTATAGAGGACTTATTAAACACTTTCACTGCCTGTCAAATTTGTGTAGATATTAGTCAACTGTCACAATAGTAAGTTTGTTTGTTTATGTTTCACCCTGTATAATATACAGGATGTCCTACGACTATGGGATATGAAGGGGGATTAACCTTAAATATTGGAGATAGGACATTTTGCTTAAAGGAGACTTTATTTTATTTGTAAGTAATACTGCATTCATAGTTTTTTTTTTATTTCTCACATTTTGTATGACATTCAAAATAATGAATACTTTTAATCAAATATTTAACGTTATTCGATTCTTTAAAAATAATTTGTATTTTAAGAGGGATTATAAGTTATTGTATATTCTTTCGATTGGCATCAAAAAATACGGAATGTTTTTTTTTTCATTTTCCTGGTTCGACTCCCAGACGAGGAAAATGTTTTTTTTTTTGTAATCTTTGAATGCAGTTTTATATATTTATAAGTATTGAAATATGTTGCACCTAATATCCATATTAGGATCTCATTGAAATTATTGCTGATGCATATATTTTGGCGGATGTTCATTGTGAAAAAAACTTTTGTTTATTACAGCATATGAAAAGAATATACATGGATCTAAGATTTTTTTGATGGATGGCACGGAAATAGAAGACGACGAAGTTTTGAAAGATCTCCAAACTGAGGTTTTACTTATAGGAGACAGTTGGGAACCTTACCAAAGCGACAATGAAAGTCACACAGCAACAGCGTCTACCATCACTGCTCCTAACTCACCAACACAGACAAGCACAGTGAGCGACAAAAGCGACACAAGTATAAATGGCTTTGCGTTCGATATTCCTTATAACAAACTTCCATCATCGTTTTTGACAAAATTACAAGATTGTCAACCGATTTCTAATACGGAAGTCAATACTGTCGTGAGAACTGTAACAGATGAACTCTTCCAAGATTCAAAAGTAGCGTCAAGATCCGCTTATAGAGTGATTGCGCGGGATTTGTGTGACAAATTTCCACAACTATATGATAGAGATGCTGATACAAAAGAACTAATTGGAACAGACTGCCACACAATTTTAAAAAAAATTGAAAAAAGAGTTCATTATCTCCACAGGCCAAATACCAAATTACCGAAACGTGGCGATACCTTATTAGGATCAAGAAAGAAATCTAGAACCATACAAAATTTAAGTGCCGGATGCAAGGAATGGCAACCCAGTGATCCTGGTAATATGGATCTTGAAACCTTAGATTCTAAAAAGGACTGGCTTAAATCGGCTTCTGCCATAAAGGACAGAGATGAACTACAAGTTGAATCTTACATGAATGAGACGTATGCACAGCAAAGGATATTTCTGAACTCGACACCTACCGTAACACGTATTTTTGAAGAGTGGCCAGTATTGTTAGAGGCGAAATATATGATTTCGCATTTTGATCGTCTTTGTGCCTTAAATTCTAGCGAGCGTATGGAAGCTTTTCAAAATAAACCGACTGCATTGAACGAGCGATTGAAGGCTTTGATAGGAAAGAAAATACAAAAGTGCACTTTTCAAAAAATTAATGAGAACCTACAGATGGTTGCAACATATTTCAATGAAGATATAACAAACCTATACCAAACACATGAGGTATGTCTATTCTATACTCTATCTTTATTTTCATGTAATAATTGTCTTAAATAAGCTCTGGTTCCATGCTAAATATAGTATAGTTTCATTTACTTATTACTTTTATCTTTTCCAGAAACCATTGACTAGAGATGAAGTTGCAAAGCTTGCCAAAGTAGCTGCGCCTAACATTGTATTTTTAGGTGAGACGTCATTATTATTTTTTATATTCTATAGTAACAAGAAGTCTTACCTGCGAATCGTATTACTATTTTTCATATAATTTATATTTAATGACATGTATGTATCTATCTATTCATCGGTGATCACTTTTTGAGGACCCGATTTTCAAACTAAGGTTATTAAAATTTAGAATCTTAATATGATATTGCCTCTTTTAGTACTGTCAGGTACTTTACAGACCGGCAAACACCTATATTTAGCTGTTTTATGGACCTATCCAAGGCATTTGATCTGGTACATTATGACATCTTATGGAAAAAATTTGAAAAACTTAACTTACCTATAGAAATTAACAAACTATTTCAATTTTGGTACCACAATCAGGTCAATGTTGTGAGGTGGGCAGACTCTTACTCGGAGCCTTATGGTTTAGAGTGCGGAGTAAGGCAGGGAGGTTTGACCTCGCCCAGTTTATTTAATTACTATGTAAACTCACTGATTGAGGAGGTCAGCAGCACACATGTCGGCTGCCATATAAATGGAGTTTGTGTTAATAACATAAGCTATGCGGAAGACATGGTGTTGCTGAGCGCCTCCGTCTGTGGGTTGAACAAGCTTATTCGCATATGCGAGAGTTATGCTAGAGACCACGGCCTTATTTATAATGTAAATAAAACAGAATGCATAGTCTTTAGAGCGAGGAGCAGATGTCCACCGACTGTCCCACCAATAAAGCTGAATGGTTTACCACTCCGTATAGTGAATCAGTTCAAATACCTGGGACATTTAGTGACATCTGACCTTAGGGACGGTGCCGATGTGGAACCAGAACGCAGAGCGCTGTCTGTCAGAGCTAATATGATAGCCCGCAGGTTTGCCTACTGTTCAAAGGACGTAAAAATAACGTTATTTAAATTTTACTGTACAACTTTTTACACAAGCAGCCTGTGGGCAAACTATACGCAGAGGCAGTACAGCGCTCTGCGTGTTCAATATTATAATAACGCGTTCAGGATGCTGATGGGGTTACCACGGTTCTGCAGCGCTTCGGGCATGTTCGCGGAGACACGTGTAGACTGTTTTTATGCCACAATGCGTAAACGATGCGCATCCCTGGTGAGCAGAGTTCGTGGTAGCACCAACAGCGTCCTGCGCATGATAGCGGACAGATTGGATTGTCCATACATGAACTATTGCTGTCAACTCTTTTTTGTCTTTGTGTATCTTAACTAACAATAGCTTTAATTAAGTTTAGTCTGTACTACTAACAAAATGATCCATCTTGATCGAAATAAATGATTTTATTATTTTAACTTTGTAACCTTTTTGTTTTTTACTCACAGATAATGAAAATTTATATTACATGCTGATAGAAAGAAGTATTGTCAGTGAAACTTCAACTCAGTCTACTTCGTTACAACTCTTGATGGCGGCTTACTTCAACTTGAATATGGAATATCCAGTGGAGTGTTAAAACACATTAGAATTTATGCAAAGGTATGTTTTTAAAATAAATCCCAAAGAAGGAACGAAATTTGCGAAAAGGGCGCACGCTGAATAAAGTATTGTCATTAATGAGTAAACTTAACAATATATAATATGTCATTTGCATGCAGTTATTGTGGCGAGAATTTCTCCACAGTAATTATGTACAATGAGCATCAAAAAAGTCACAGGTTCTGTAGAAATGTTAAATTTATGTGTGTTGATCCTTTATGTAAGAGTGTTTTCAATAATTATGAGTCTTTTAGGAATCACAATTTTAGACTGCATCAGCCTGGGACTAGTACTGGTAGTTCACGAGTTGACATAAATTCAATAACCTATTCTAAGTTAATTATTGGCATAAACACCACATGTGGCAGACGAAGCAAAAAAAAACGAGAATGAAACAAGGAAATTTAGCTTTGGTGGTATCCTGTAGGTAAGTTTGCTATAGTATTCGCAAAAGCATCGTGCCGACCATGTCATAAATCATCGGGCCGGCCACGCCCCCTTTTCTACCTGCTTGTAGGGATGTGTGCCGTGCCCTTGGGTCTTTATCGACGGCGCTATCTACAAGTATCGTATAATAATACTTGGTAAAACTCATTCTTAAGAATATGAATAACATATAATGATTTTCGTAATGTAACATAACTTATATTTAAGTGTTATAAATATACAACATTTAAAATATTTTATTAAAACTAACTTTAAAAAATAACTACAGCTAAAGCAAAAATTAATATATAAATTAAAATATAATTAATGAATAAAAATAATTACCGCTATAATAATCTACTCTCTTTAAAAAACCGTCACATCATTAGGTCATTATATTAATTATTATTTATTTGTATACTAATTATATTGCAACAATAATATATTTATTTATAGACATAAGAATTTATTCTACTTATAACTACTACAATGCAGATGCATAGTACTGTTTCATACAACAAGCGCGATACATCGATAAGCAATATCGACTTTGGCCGCATCCTTGCTGACAGCTCGTTTTATGACCCGGCCGGCACGATGCTTTTGCGAATACTATAGTACCTAGGCTATTTAGGGTGGCTCGGAAAATTCTGATCTAGTGGTTATAGTATTCGCAAAAGCATCGTGCCGACCACGTCATAAATCACCGGGCCGGCAACGCCCCCTTTTCTACCTGCTTGGTCATACTGGGGCGGCGCGGTGGCGGGGCGCCACGGTGGCGGAGCGCATCGCGCGCTTGATCTGCGCGCGGACGCAGCGTCCCGCCAGCGCCGCGCTCACAAAACGCCCGCACAGTGGGCGCAAGCGGCGGGCGGGTCGCTGCGTCCGCGCGCTGATCAAGCGCGCGAAGCGATCGTGGGACGCTAGCGTCGCGCTACCGCGGCGCCCCACTGCCGCGCCGCCCCAGTGTGACCAAGCTTTTATAGTTGGGTGGTTCAGATTAAAACTCATTCTTAAGAATACGAATATAATATAATTATTTTCGTAATGTAACATAACTTATGTTTAAGTGTTATAATTATACAACATTTAAAATATTTTATTAAAACTAACTTTAAAAAATATAACTTTAAATAATATACTTACTAATAAGATAGGAATAACCTAGTTACAACGTTTATAGTAGGTCGATATACGACACACCTCTTTAAAATGTATAATTATACTTGTATTGAATTTGCAAATATAATTTTGGCCTTTGTGACAGCCCTCGACTCGTTAGCCGAGTCGACGGCATACGGCATAGGAATGAATGAACTCGGCAGCCGAGTTCTTGGCGTGCAGCGTTGTTTATTCGTCGAGTGCGCGTTTGGACTCGGCTGACGAGTCTTATGTAGATGTTTGTATTTATGCCGGCACTCGGCAATGTAGTTAGATTTTGGCCTGGCAGTGAAAAAGTTAAAATTTAATATCACGCGGATGGAGAGTGATCGTCATACTTATCGATACCTAACATTTTATCGACATATATGTATTTCTTTCTTGCTATTCATGGCAACATTTTATCGGTCAATCCACTGTCAGTTTTCGGAGGCCACTTTAAGTACATACATCTGCACACTCTTTTCTAACTAATTTTCGTGACAAGTGTATTAGTCCAGGCTGATGTGCATGAGCGGTTTACAATTGTTTTGGAATAATAATCATTTATTAAACTATGACCAGAAGGCGCAACTTTGATGCCGATGACAGCCTATAGCTCATGCCACTCTATATCGCTGAACCCTGTGTGACTAGGCAATGTATAGCTCCCTTGTAATTTTAGACGAATATATCGTCGGGTGACAAGCAAAAGTCATTAAGTACAAAAAATAACAAAAACCTTGTTACAATAGACGTATGGTTCCCTAATATAGCTATGAACTTGTGGAAGTACTTAATGACTTGCTTGTCACCCGACGATATACAAATAAAATACACATGTCCATGCGTCAGAATTTGACTACAATTAAATTTTAAAAATAAGGTAGCATTATAAAAAGCATGCTAGTAATCTTTCAAATGTTTGTCCACAGTAGTAACATAAGTGGCTTATCCATTAATCATGTCATCCGTTTTTTGCATAGGGCAATATGACGTGTAATTTTTTGTCAACGTAAGTAAACTTTTTTCTGATATGTTTTGGACAATGGGCAACTTTGTAATCTTTGTATGGAGCCAAAACCAACACTGTTGAAAGTTAGACAGTTAAATAGATGTTAGGTCATTAAATAGCTATGTAAAACAGTACGACGTGGTTAATGGACACCCCCTTTCTTTAATCCTGAGCCTGACCGAGGCTTTATTACCACCAAGTAATGATATATTATTAAATATAACATGTACTTACGTTTCTGCAATCATTTTTCCGCCATGAAGCCGTGGTGCGCTGCGCTGTAGTCTGTTTTTTACGATTAAATATTTGGTAAACAAAGAAGTGTAGTCGCCGTCAACCTTCCTTAGGATATTATTTCCAAAGAAACTCAAAAAATAGCGGTAAATAATTGTCAATTTTGACAGTTTAAAACTAGCTCTTGTGTACTACATTTACACTATTAGCCGCCATTATTTGTTTGTCTCGTTTCGCACACTGTAATATTCTCGCGATTCCTGTGTATATGACTTTTCGTACCGTCTCACAATAGCACCGGAGGTCATCTTATCTCTATATTATACTTATAATCTACACACACTGCCATGCATTTTACACATACGCTTCTTATCTGGACTATTTTATTAAGTTGTATGACCAACTTTTTTTAAATGATGACATGTTTGGGCTTGTTTGCCTCAGAATCACGAACCCAAAATCAAAAAATGTCCCAAGATTTTCATACATACGTTACCACAAAGTCTATGGAAATCGGTAACGGAATTAAATAGAGAAACTTTTTTTCTCCTATAATATCAGAATGGATAAGGCTCGTGGTTCCAAGTCGAGCCAGGCCAAACATGTTAAAATTTAAAAAAAAGTTGGGCATACAACTTAAAAATAAAATGACCTATCTCAAAAACACACCCACCTGCAGGGATCGGTTGCCCGCAGGTGATACAGCTCACACATCAGGTTTATGAATCTTATTATAGACCATCCTTATCGGAAAGCTGAAATGCGGGTCCGCCACCAATTTTGTCTCACATTGGTTTTTAGAGACTAGTTATTATAAAGACTGCCATCAAGTCTTGTGAGTATATAAGTAAGAAGTCACTTATGAAGGCTCCGACCGTCCAGTGGCGCCCCCATTAGCGGGTTTGTGTTTTCTAATAAACCATTAAGTTTGTGTAGTCCTAAAACTTCACCAACTTTTGATATTTATATCATAACTTTATAGTACTTCATTTTGACTTTATCACCTAAATGGAAACAAGTGGACACTTTTTCCCGTTTAGGTGATAAAGTCAAAACTAAGTAATATAAAACTGTATCACACAGATAAAAAGTTGGAGAATTTATAGGATTACACTAACGTTTTAGTGCGGTATTGATAAACGTAACGGCTTATTAGAAAAAAAAAACAATTTCCCTAACGGGGGCGACACTGGACGGTCAGAGCCCTCTTTAAAAAAAGGTTGAAATCTAAGCATTAACTTTTTTATCTACGAATATATTTTACCTTTTACTCTGAAGTGAAATACCTATACTGCGTTCTAATATAGTCCAGTGTATTATTCATATGAGAAATTATAATAGCATTTATATTTAATACTCTAAATATAAGAAGTAAACGCTTTTTGGCAGTCTTTTTAATTTACTAGTGTCTGCATTCAAAATGGCCAATTTCCTAGACCATGGGGTAAGGGCAATCACCGCGCTTACTGCCAAAAGGTGGCATGTGATCGCTCCCGTAGCGGAGTTGATCCATTCATTTTTTTTTTTTTTTTAGTTACCAGTATAAAGCCGGGCTTTGCAACATAAGTGCTGCATAAGTATAGTTTAATCAAATGTATATATAAGGTCTCAGCCTAAATATTGAACAGCATCTTACTTTCGACTGTTGCAAAACAGTCTGATGAGAGATTATAGAACAGTAAATAGTAAGACCCCAAGTCACTAGAGCAATATTTTCTTTTGGGTAAGAGTAACTGCTTTAAAAACAAGTTTCTAGGTCATCATCAGAGATCGGACAAATGGGCGTCATTGTCAGAAATAGTATAGACATGACTCTAAAATTGACTAATTATTAAATCGATCAATCAAATAATTTCTTACTGTAATAAATTTTGGTTCCTAGCTGTTACAAATCTGTTTGTTATTCTTTAATAAGGAATCGAAATATATTTGGGCTTAAGACTTTTTGATTGATTGATTAAATAATTAGTTGATTTTTGAGTCGTGTCCAGTGTCCACACTATTTCTAACAATGACGCCCATTTGTCCGATCTCTAGGCATCATTAATAATAAGCTAATGTTACCACACTATATAGGAAATTATTCAGTTAGCTGTGACAGTTTAACGATGGTATTTGATCGATACGGGTATTATTATGGGTGAGTGATAATAATACATAGATTTGATGGTAAATAAAAGTGTTATATTCAATTATTAAAAGTTTAATATTGTTATCACGATACCAATGAAGCATTATTAGAAATTAAATAATAATATCTGGTAACATTAAACATTAACCTTTCGTATGCCGCTGTCAAAAATTTGCTTTTGTAATTAATAACTTTAAAATTTGACAATAATTACAGTCCAAATGGCTTTGGACGGATACGGAACTAGGCATACGAAAGGTTAATACATATTTTATCCATGAATTACATGATCTTGTACAACAATTAATACGTGCATAAAAACTTTTTTGTTTGTATTCACGTAGATTACAAATTAGTGTTAAGTTTAACTCGTAATGGTACTAAAGACTGTACGCGATGAAATCCGGCCACGTATGACCCACTTCATCTCCCTTATGAATGCATATATTCAAACAGTTCTTACTTGCTTCGTACTATAACAATACGGTATTCTTTATATTCGTATAAGCTTTTCCATGTTATCGTATGTCATTTAAATAAAATACTCATTTAAAAAATTAAGAACTTCTTGAATACACTTATTTGTAAACAAGGCACAGCAGATCATGCGCGGCCGGATTTCATCGTGTACAGTCTTCATAAAACCATTATAGTATAATTTTGGGTGATGTGTATGTTTGAGCAATATGTGAACTAGTGTATTCTGAATAGTTGTTAGAGCTCTTAAGGCCTGACCACACCGATTGCGTTAACGCGTATAGATTATAGACGTAGACGTGTATATAATACACGCGTGCTCCAAATGTATACGAATAAAGTATAATTGTTTGTGAATTCATTTACACGCGTGGGGCGGTGTGACGTTCTCATACACATTTATAAAACACGTCCACGCATACGCATCCGGTATGAACAGCTCCTAATTCATTAAGCCTAACTTAATTATATTATTAATTAAGATGGTTTTGTCCCTTTGTATTTTTTTTTTGGTACAAAAGTCAATAAACTGATTGTTACAAAAATCAATAAGCTGAGCTGGTATGAACAGCTCATACTTAATTAAGCCTTACTTAATTTTATTCATTAAAATGGTTTTGTCCTTTTGTGATTTTTATTTTTGATACAAAAGTCAATAAACTGATTTCTTAGTAATTAAGATTTTTATTTTATTTTATAATCTCCTAGGTGTAAGTTGCTTGTTGTTTGTATGTTATGACTTGTGAAATTAGTTAGTTTTACATGTTATTGGCGATATTTTCTGAAGAAATCTGTATACCAATTTTGTACATTTACTAGCTATCGATAATTTTCCGGATTTTGCTATTGGCCAATTGGTATTTTTTATGTATTTAAATAATTGCAGTTCTATTTATCATTTTTTTAGTGAACATCATAGAGTAATAAACCTTCATTGTATTACATGATGAAATGTAATACACTGATCGGTTATTATTCTCATTGGCTTGTTTCAAGAGTTTTAAATAAGACTGCATTAATTCAAATATATACGAAAACCGAATAATTGGCTTATAACTAGATCCGGAAAATTTCCGACAGCATGTAAATGTACAGAATTTTTATTGAATTTTACAGCAATATAAACCCTAATAACATGTAATATTACCTAAATTTACATGTAATAATGCACAGACAACAAGTAATTTTACCGCACCCATATTTAAAATAACATATTCTTATGTAATAATACATACATTTTGTTTGTAATAGTCCCAAATAAAAAGGAATGTTACATAAATTTGTGGTAATATTACATATGAAATCCGTATAAAACACAGAATATTTCTGTGATGTTACCGCATTGAACGTAAATATACATAAAATATCATTAATAATACGCATACTTTATGTATATTTACATAAGAAAACGCAGACCAATTGTGTAATATTACCGAATAAAAAGGAAATATACGTAAATTACTATTAAAAATACATAAAGATTTTGTAAATTCACATACAAAATCTGTAATTAAATACATCATACTTCGGTAATATTACTGAATACAATGTAAATATACAGAAAAAATATTGACTTATACACACTCTTTATGTATTTTTACATAAGAAATCGGTAACAAAATACTTACTGATTGTGTAATATTGCCGAATAAAAAGGAAATATACTTAAATTACTATTAAAAATACATTAAGATTTTGTAAATTCACATACAAAATCTGTAATTAAATACATCATACTTCGGTAATATTACTGAATACAATGGAAATATACAGAAAAAATATTGATTTATACACACTCTTTATGTATTTATACATAAGAAATTGGTAACAAAATACATACTGATTGTGTAATATTACCGAATAAAAAGGAAATATACTTAAATTACTATTAAAAATACATTAAGATTTTGTAAATTCACATACAAAATCTGTAATTAAATACATCATACTTCGGTAATATTACTGAATACAATGTAAATATACAGAAAAAATATGTACTTACACACTCTTTATGTATTTATACATAAGAAATCGGTAACAAAATACATACTAATTATGTAATATTACCGAATAAAAAGTAGTAAATTTAACAGATTATGTAAAATTAAATAATGTGTAATTTTACATAACCGCCAGTTTGATTGATTATGTAAAATTACATTTGTGTAAAATTACATAACTGAAAATTTGATTGATTGTGTAAAATTACATTGATGTAAAATTACACAACTGAAAATTTTATTGAGTATGTAAAATTACATAAATGTAAAATTACATAACTGAAAATTTTATTGAGTATGTAAAATTACATAAATGTAAAATTACATAATACCGTAATCAGGTCATTATGTAAAATTACACTCGCCTTGTAAAATTACATAATTATGGAAAAATACAGAAAAGTTAGGGCAACGAAAGTTGCCCTCGAAATATGTAAAATTCCCTGAAAATTTTTAACAGTGTATAAGATTCATAAGGACAAATCGTCGACTGACAAGCAAAACTCACTATAAAAACTGTTACTACCTACTCTTAGCAACCTCTTAGGTCAGTATTAAATCAGACCTGAGATAAGAGCTTTATTTCAAGTACGTATTTATTTGTTACTTAGTGAATTTTGCTTGTCAACTGACGAAATAATACTTATCGGCTAGCTAAGTAGACGTTTACGAATAAAGGGCTTATATCTGTTGGGCGTATCCCAATGGATACAATAGCCAGGAGGCGTGTTTCAACTTTAATAACAGCAGTAGTAATACGCCTGTTACATATAAATTTAGCGTTTCTGAATAGGTTTGTCTCTGAATCAACACTTGACTGCTACCCAAATGACTGGCTAGACTTCGTTACGTAGCTTTTCAAGTGTTAAACTACATTAGTCTAAATATACGTTAGGGCACTGTTTGTACGTGCAAGCACAAAACTTTAGCAATTGTGTATTCGTTGAGCACATTACTAACTTTACTTTCAAGAGCATTACATTTCCCGCATTGTATAAATGTTCTCTTTGATAGACGCGAGTTAGTTTCCATGAATGTAGGCGAGCTTGGGCGTGGAGTGTTCTAGATGCGGTCGGCACATGTAGATTAGGTAGTTGAAAAGTCGGTGTGTCAACTAATACAGTACCGGCCAATAATATATCACATACAGGTTTTTTTGACTAGAACTTTTTTTTAGGGTTCCGTAGCCAAAATGGCAAAAACGGAACCCTTATAGATTCGTCATGTCCGTCTGTCCGTCTGTCCGTCTGTCACAGCCGATTTACTCGTAAATTATAAATGCTACAGTAACGAAATTTGGTGTGGATATGTGTTGTATGAACCGCTACAGGATTATGATACTAAATTGTAAAAAAAACCATTGGGGTGGGGGCCCTCCATACATGTAACTAAAGGCTAGAAATTGTTTTTTAGTTGTATATAAGCTTGTGGGGTATCAATAGAAAGGTCTTTGAAAATGATATGAAGGTTTATCCATCTCATTTTTATTTAAGCTAATCGTTTTCGAGATATCAGCTCTCAAAGTCTGAAAAATGTGTCCCCCCCTTCTATTTTTTAAACTACGTGATATAAAATTCAAAAAAAAATATATGTTATGCACATTAATAAACTCTATCAATGATTTTTGGTTTGATTAAATTATCTCCTATAGTTTTTGAGGTAGGCTGATTTAACTGTATTTTTTAATAATAAATTGATAATGGTACGGAACCCTTCGCGCGCGAGTCTGACTCGCACTTGGCCGGTTTTTTATATTTGTAAGTGTTTTCCACACTTTCCACCTTACAACTATAGATAGTCTAGGCATAAGCCTTTGTACTGGTTACTTTGTGTGGTTTTTTCATGAAGAGCTTTTGCGTAAGGCATGGATTTCGTAGTAAAATTCATTTATTTTTACTACAGCTATTTTAACAATATGCTGTGTCTCCTATTGTAATTCGCAATACTTAATTGCAGTATTCATCATTAAACTGTGCAAAAGTACCAAAATAATATGCTATTTACATGCCGAACATGTGCCGCTTACACGCTCATACAAAAAGTCACAAACGTGATACCTATATTATCGGCCGGTACTGTACATGTGTACATTAGATGAGTCCAGGTTGATTGGAATACTTGAACGTAGTTGGACTGAAGTTATGTGTAGGTATAGGTACATTACAGTAGTGAGTCTAAAACTCACAAATAAGTTATTTATTAAACCTATGTATAGGTAGTTGTATTAGTGATGATACTAGCAGATGTTATTAGACAGCTGCACAGGTAACCATCCAATACTTTGACCTTTACAAACTATTCCAATAGTGTCTAAGTATATATATATATATAGGTACCCAGCACAGCAGACGGTCAAGCGTAGGCGGTCTCAACTACGTAGGTAGGTATGTATTATAAACGTTTTGAGCGTGAAGAACAAACCAAATTGTAATGACCTACCACGCAATCAACGTCTTAAAGTGTATTGGGTGCTGCAAATGCAATTGTCCTGGTAACATATAAAATAGGCTGCAGGTCACAAGTTCACCGAAAAAGAAAAGATTTGGAAGGATTAAGAAAGATTTCTAGTTACGTTAAAATTGTTCTCCAATGTGGCCGCACAGTAATCGCAGACGAGCGTGCAGTGCGGGCGCAATAATTCCGCTGTTGGAATCTGACATCGTGCTAAGAACAACCTGTTACAGTCAAGTTGAAGTTTGAACTTAGCTTCAAACACAGCAGCACGCCGTAATAATTATAGCAGGCGAACGTGCAGTGGAGATGCTGTGATTCCAACAGGAACTTGAAGTAGTCGAATACGATACAAATACGACGCTAACATCATCGTGCTAACAACGATTGTTATATTTACGTTTGCACGCAGTAGTCGCAGGCGAACGTGCAGTGTGGACGCCGTGATTCCAACAGGGAGCTGATATTGTGGTAAAAACGACTATTAAGTATAATTACGTTTAAACTTGTCCTCAAGCACGGCCGCGCAATAGTCGCAGGCGAGCGTGCAGTGTGAACGCCGTGATTCCAACAGAGAGCTGACATTGTGGTAAAAACGACTATTCATATTTACGTTTCAACTTGTCTTCAAGCACGGCCGCGCAATAGTCGCAGGCGAGCATGCAGTGTGGACGCCGTGATTCCAACAGGGGGCTGATTGTTATAAGCTGGAGGCTGTTGTTATATTAAGTATAATTACGTTTGAACTTGTCTTCAAGCACCGCCGCGCAATAGTCGCAGGCGAGCGTGCAGTGTGAATGCCGTGATTCCAACAGAGAACTGACATTGTGGTAAAAACGACTATTCATATTTACGTTTGAACTTGTCTTCAAGCACGGCCGCGCAATAGTCGCAGGCGAGCGTGCAGTGTGGACGCCGTGATTCCAATAGGGGGCTGATTGATATAAGCTGGGGCTGTTGTTATATTAAGTATAATTACGTTTGAACTTGTCTTCAAGCACAGCCGCGCAATAGTCGCAGGCGAGCGTGCAGTGTGGACGCCGTGATTCTAACAGGGTGCTGATTGTTATAAGCTGGGGGCTATTGTTATATTAAGTATAATTACGTTTGAACTTGTCTTCAAGCACAGCCGCGCAATAGTCGCAGGCGAGCGTGCAGTGTGGACGCCGTGATTCTAACAGGGGGCTGATTGTTATAAGCAGGGGGCTGTTGTTATATTAAGTATAATTACGTTTGAACTTGTCTTCAAGCACAGCCGCGCAATAGTCGCAGGCGAGCGTGCAGTGTGGACGCCGTGATTCCAACAGGGGGCTGATTGTTATAAGCTGGGGCCGTTGTTATATTAGGTATAATTACGTTTGAACTTGTCTTCAAGCACCGCCGCGCAATAGTCGCAGGCGAGCGTGCAGTGTGAATGCCGTGATTCCAACAGAGAACTGACATTGTGGTAAAAACGACTATTCATATTTACGTTTGAACTTGTCTTCAAGCACGGCCGCGCAATAGTCGCAGGCAAGCGTGCAGTGTGGACGCCGTGATTCTAACAGGGGGCTGATTGTTATAAGCTGGGGGCTGTTGTTATATTAAGTATAATTACGTTTGAACTTGTCTTCAAGCACAGCCGCGCAATAGTCGCAGGCGAGCGTGCAGTGTGGACGCCGTGATTCTAACAGGGGGCTGATTGTTATAAGCTGGGGCTGTTGTTATATTAGGTATAATTACGTTTGAACTTGTCTTCAAGCACAGCCGCGCAATAGTCGCAGGCAAGCGTGCAGTGTGGACGCCGTGATTCTAACAGGGGGCTGATTGTTATAAGCTGGGGGCTGTTGTTATATTAAGTATAATTACGTTTGAACTTGTCTTCAAGCACAGCCGCGCAATAGTCGCAGGCGAGCGTGCAGTGTGGACGCCGTGATTCCAACAGGGGGCTGATTGTTATAAGCTGGGGCCGTTGTTATATTAGGTATAATTACGTTTGAACTTGTCTTCAAGCACCGCCGCGCAATAGTCGCAGGCGAGCGTGCAGTGTGAATGCCGTGATTCCAACAGAGAACTGACATTGTGGTAAAAACGACTATTCATATTTACGTTTGAACTTGTCTTCAAGCACGGCCGCGCAATAGTCGCAGGCGAGCGTGCAGTGCGGACGCCGTGATTCCAATAGGGGGCTGATTGATATAAGCTGGGGCTGTTGTTATATTAAGTATAATTACGTTTGAACTTGTCTTCAAGCACAGCCGCGCAATAGTCGCAGGCGAGCGTGCAGTGTGGACGCCGTGATTCTAACAGGGTGCTGATTGTTATAAGCTGGGGGCTATTTTTATATTAAGTATAATTACGTTTGAACTTGTCTTCAAGCACAGCCGCGCAATAGTCGCAGGCGAGCGTGCAGTGTGGACGCCGTGATTCTAACAGGGGGCTGATTGTTATAAGCTGGGGCTGTTGTTATATTAGGTATAATTACGTTTGAACTTGTCTTCAAGCACAGCCGCGCAATAGTCGCAGGCAAGCGTGCAGTTTGGACGCCGTGATTCCAATAGGGGGCTGATTGTTATAAGCTGGGGGTTGTTGTTATATTAAGTATAATTACGTTTGAATTTGTCTTCAAGCACAGCCGCGCAATAGTCGCAGGCAAGCGTGCAGTTTGGACGCCGTGATTCCAATAGGGGGCTGATTGTTATAAGCTGGGGGTTGTTGTTATATTAAGTATAATTACGTTTGAATTTGTCTTCAAGCACCGCCGCGCAATAGTCGCAGGCGAGCGTGCAGTGTGGACGCCGTGATTCCAACAGGGGGCTGATTGTTATAAGCTGGGGGCTGTTGTTATATTAAGTATAATTACGTTTGAACTTGTCTTCAAGCACAGCCGCACAATAGTCGCAGGCGAGCGTGCAGTGTGGACGCCGTGACTCGAGAAGGGGGCTGACGGCGCGGCGCGGGCTCGGTGAGTCCGCGCCGCCTGGTGGCACCAGCGACATATCGTCCTGTGGACAAAATATAAATTTAAATGTTATAACGATACTTGCATAAAAATGACATGGGAAAACCTTACACAAATCGACCTAGTCACACATTAAGTTCAACTTTTAATCAAAGTATTTTGATATCAAATCTCTGACAACAGCCATTTTTTGTACTAAAAAGATGAAAAAAAGCAAAATATGTAAGTAGTTCATAATACTTCAAAGGTCACTTGGCACGACTTTTAGAACAGATATGTACCGACCTTTGACTTTAATAATAGACATGATAGTATTTGAAATCCCAATTTTGAGGCACATTTATTAATGTTCTTGAAAGTGATCATAGCCGACATTATTTAGGCTAAATACTAGATAATTTCAATAGGTACATTGATTTAAACTTTCACGACAATCACTCATATTTTAATGATAAACAGGTTCTAATCGTGCAATTTCGTTCCTTAAGCGAGAACGTGTGCTTGACTTACTTAAAAGTTCTGAAAAGAAAGTTCGCAAGCTCTTTACCATCACTTACAGTTTCTAAACTTTAGAACTAGAAAATTGAGCGGAAACGAACAATTACTGGTATATACCTACAGAAGAGCTATCCATAGACAACTGACGAACATCTTAACAACAACTAACTTTAAACTTAGTAAAGAAGATAACTGAATCGAGCTCAGCTAAACGCGTTTGCTAGTCGTAAATATACACCGAAATCTCAAATGTTCTGAAAAGATTTATTTTACTGTGGCCTATATTTTAGTCGTCGAAATACTTTTATCGTATTACATAACACATAACGCAAATATCCATTAAGCACTAAGTAGTTTTATAACGCATTTATTTAACTATATATCGTTTAGTTCTTCTGGTTTAATATACCTTCACTAACAAAAAGTTAAATGGATAATTCAAATATAGTACACTTGGGTTCAAAATTGCATGGACAGTTTATGAATGAATTCATTCATAAATCGTCCATGCAATTCTGAACGCCACTGTACCTATCTTAATAATATATATCTATATTGGATGTAAATATAATGCTCATTAATTATTAACACCCTAATTAATAAACATATTCAAGATGCGAGAACTTATTAATAAATAGGTAATTGTTAGTAATTATTTTACATACTCTCATTCAGTATAATATGTATTGATATAGTAAGACCGCCTTGTAATAACTAAACGACAAAGTATAATGTAGTTCAGAAAACTAGAGCAGCCATAAAATGTTAACAACCGCAATTTTATTTAATCGCTCTTCAGAGTGTCCACATCACACGATGCAGTAACTTTAGAAATGAAAACTACCTACCCGATTAGGTCGTTCTCATTTTAAAATTGAAACATCAAAAACTGGTACCTGTCAACTAAAAAGTCGGACACTTGTGCTACTACCACTGCCTAATTAAGTCCACTGCTGGACATAGGCCTCTCCTACTTATGCGTATGCATTAAGAGGTAATTTGATGGCCACGCTGGGCAAGCGGATTGGCGATCCAAGTAGTGTGACCTCTAGGGCCAATAGGGCTAGGATGCTTAGCCAAGTTGCCAATCGCTAACGCTTAGTAGTGTATCGCAGTTTTCTCTCTCTGTCATTATTTCATATTAGTGCAACAAAGACAGTTAACTGCCTTTCGTTTACGGTTGACGACTAAGCGTTAGCGATTGGCAACTTATCTAAGCACCCAGAGTCCTATTTTTGGAACGGTATACGTAATTAGACTATTTTAGTCACGAACTGTCCACTCATACGAGGCCATGGCAACACACTAACAATGTGCAACCCCCTTTATGACAAAAGTAACACTGAGGGTAGATCTTTCCTTGCTTCGCCCCCGCCACCACCGCCCGCGGCCAGTAGGCCTGCGTTCTAGCAGGGCGCAGGCCCGCAGTACGCGTCGGGCTTTGGCCGAGGGTGCTCCGGACGAGGACCTCTTAATGGGTCGAAACATGTCGAGCAATCATCGACTTAAATACGTGAGTAACCCGGTTCGATAATATTTTAATACACTAACAATAGTCTTGTATGATTCGTGAAATGGATGGAGTAGTTTTCAATCAGTTAAAAGTTATCGGCACTATTAGTTGTGATGTAACAGGCTCAAGCGAGCGAAGCACAAAGGTAATACGATGCGGTTGCAAGGGGGCCACGTCACCGCTCCTCCGGGAATCGCTCGTCTCTAGCTCTTCTCTATCACAGTATTGATGAACTTTCGAGAAATTGGAATTGCATCTTGTAGTACCTATCATTAATTTTTATTACAAAAAGTAATACAAGCTTAAGTTTTTTTTTTTTTTTTTTTTTTTTATGCTATAGGTGGCAAACGAACAGACGAATCGCCTGATGGAAAGCGATTAACGTCGCCCATGGACACCCGCAACACCAGAGGCGTCGCAAATGCGTTGCCGGCCTTTAAGGTGGGAGTACGCTCTTTTCTTGAAGGTTTGAAGGTCGTATCGGTCCGGAAACACCGCTTGTGACAATTCGTTCCAAAGTTTAGCTGTGCGAGGCAGGAAGTTACGAGAAAAGCGCACAGTTGAGGACCGCCAACCATCTAAATGGTGAGAATGAAAACATTGTCGCGTAGGGCGGTGGCGGAACGAAGCGGCAGGTATTAATCCGAACAACTCCTCGGAACACTCCCCGTAGTACATGCGATAGAAAATGCAGAGCGAGGCCACATCTCTACGCAGCGCCAGGGTATCAAGCCGATCAGAAATACGTTGGCAGTTGACAACTCGAGCTGCTCTCCGTTGGATGCGGTCTAGAGGGAGAAGCTGGTACTTAGGTGCCCCTGCCCAAAGATGAGAGCAGTATTCCATATGCGGGCGAACCTGCGCCTTATAAAGCTGTAGGCGGTGAGCCGGCGTGAAGTACTGCCTCGATCTATTGAGCACACCGAGCTTCTTCGAGGCCAATTTGGCCTTACCCTCTAGGTGGACGCGGAACTGGACATCACTCGAGATGTCAACACCAAGAATTCCAATACTGGCTGTGGCAGATAGGGAAGTGCTCTCGAAACGGGGTGACGCGACAAACGGAAGCTTTTTCGCGGTGAACGCGCAAACCTGTGTCTTAGTAGGGTTAAATCGGACCAAATTAAGCCGACCCCAATCTGAGACTTCTTTTAGGGAGGTCTCAATTTCAGACACAAGTTTGTTCCGGCTCTCAATGACGTTTTCCCGGGAAATATTAGCACGGCCGGTGTAGGAGGCATCACCCGTACTATCATCCGCATAACAATGAATGCCGCTAGTATGCAACATGTCATTAATATGCAGGAGGAATAGCGTGGGTGATAGCACACAGCCTTGAGGGACACCAGCATTCACAGACATTGAGTCAGAGCATTCACCGTCAACAACGACCTTAATGCTTCTGTCTGCTAGAAAACTGCTGACCCATTCGCATAATTTCCCTGGAAGCCCATAGGATGGAAGTTTCGAAAGAAGGGCTTTGTGCCAAACGCGATCGAAGGCCTTCGCAACATCCAAACTAACTGCCAGTGCCTCACCTTTTGTCTCTATCGCCATTGCCCAGCAATGTGTCAGGTAAACTAAAAGATCACCAGCCGAACGACCCCTACGGAAACCGTATTGTTGGTCACTCAGGAGCTGGTGATCCTCAAGATACCCGAGGAGCTGACGATTAATTATGGACTCCATAATCTTCGAGAAAAGGGAGGTTATAGCTATCGGCCTGTAGTCGGATGGATTTGAGCGGTCGCCTTTTTTAGGGATCGGGTGCACCAAAGCTGACTTCCACGAAGTCGGGACTACGCCAGAAGAGTAGGAGAGCCGAAAAAGACGCGTTAAGACCGGCGCCAACTCAGGGGCACACATCTTCAATACAACCGCGGGGATACCATCAGGCCCACTGGACTTATGGATGTCGAGGGAGCGAAGAGCCTTACGCACAGAGCTTTGGCGGAACTGTACATCCGGCATACAGCTCTCGCACCGCGGTATAGACGGCGGCGCTTGCCCCCCGTCATCCAAAGTCGAGTTGGACGCAAAAAGCTTACCCAATAAATCGGCTTTGTCCTTTGCGTCGTGGGCCAACGAATCATTCCCCGTATGCAGAGGTGGAAAAGACGGCGTGCAGAAATTCCCCTGGATAGCTTTGGCAAGAGACCAGAACGCACGAGTTCCCGAGGGGAGACGCTCTAGTTTCTCGCCAATCCTACCAATGTGCAACGACTTTGCTCTGGCAATGGCTCTTTTGAAGGACCTGGAGGCAAAGTTGAACTCCTTTTTTAATGCGCTGGTATTTACATCCTGAACCGCCGCCGCATTAGCCCAGGCCTGGTAGCACTCCATCTTTCGGCGAGCCGCCTTTTTGCAGGAGCGATCAAACCAAGGCTGGGTTTTGCCACCAACAGGTACCGCAGAGGATGGAATGAAAAGTTCCATCCCCTGAAGCACCACGTCAGCAACAGAGTCAGCAGCGATATCAGGATCATCCGGCGATGTGAAGCAAACCTGCCCCCAAGGGTAGGACGCAAAAAACACCCGCATCCCATCCCAGTCTGCTGACTTATAGTGCCACACACGGCGGCTGCAAGCAACTCGCCGACGCGGCGGGCACGTGAGTGGCACTGTACTCCGGATGAGGCAATGATCCGAGGAACCGAGAGGGGCTACAACGGATACATCATAACCAACCGGGTGAGAAGTCAGCAGAAGGTCCAACAGGGAAGGTTCCTGGCTCTCCACATCTGGGATTCGCGTAGGCGCTGTAATCAGTTGTGTCAAGCCGTAGGTCAGAGCAAAGTCGTGAACAGATCTCCCCGCATGATCAGTCTTGCTGGAGCCCAGCCATTCGGCATGGTGGGCATTGAAATCGCCAAGAACGATGATCTCGGCGGATGGGATCTGCTGCTGCACAGAATCTACAGCCGTTTGTATCTGCTCCAAGAGTCGGTCAGTTTCGGCATCACCGCTATGGGACCTATAGAGGCACGAGTAGACGCGAGGATGTTCGCCGCAGTCAACACGCAGCCATAAGGTGGAAAGGTCCCTACCTTCAAGATTGCTGAGGCGACGAGAACTGATATCGCCTCTAACGTACACACACACTCCAGCCCTAGGGAGAAAGGAATGCTCCAGTTCGTACCCAGGGTAGGAGAGGTATTTCGTGTCCGCTGGAGACGATATCTGCGTCTCTGTTAGAAAAAGCAAGGCCGGCTTGGCTGTCTCTAGGTGATGATGGACAGCATTAAGATTTGAATGCAAACCCCTGATGTTGCAGAAGTCCACAGCGAGCGTGGCAGGGGCTGCCGTAGCCGTCTTGTTCTTGCCTCGGGAGGATGGTGGATGGCGGAGCGCGGATTTGCCCCCCCCAGAATACGAAACGGGGCGCTCTCGGCGTCCACGCTCAGGCACGACATTACCTGAGCATGGAAGCCCAGAAAGGGATTCTCCAGCGCTAGTGCAGCTGGTACCCTCCTGGGGTAGTTTCTTGATCTGCGCTGTCATCGTCATTAAGGGGGAGATTGGGGGGGTTGGAGCTCTGGAAACCTTACTCACCGTCAGAAACACAACATCACATACCTATATAATAGGTAGTAGTGCTATTATGGCTGCGGTATTCCGTAAGGTGGAGGTACTTCCCCAGACAGGCTGCTCCAGATTCAAGCGAAATTAAATTTCGCTGTGCCCTACCTCACTTGTTGGACGTAGTTTAAAGACATACCCGGGTCAAGTGTATGATCAGTAACACTTTAGTCCCTTAGTCGACTCCTACGACACCCACGGGAAGAGTTGGGGTGGTGACAAATGTATTCTTACTGCCGTCACCACACGGCAAGTCTTCGCAATCAGGCTTATTATTAGATAATGACAGCACAATAGTTTAAAAATCATACAAATATGGATTTCCTGTGAGATTATCTATAATATTAATACATAATAATATATCCAAGGCAAATCCATATTCTTCATAATTTATCTAAAACATAACATCACATTATCAACCTATATCAGTCCACTGCTAGCTTCTCCTTAATCTATGCGTATTTATGCATTAGGAGGTAAATGCCTATAATCACCACGCTGATGGACAAGCGGGCTGGCAATCGTAGTAATGGTCATGGCACTATGATTACTACATGTATAAGGAGTAGCTAAAAATACAATTTAGGCAAAGGGAAGTTCTATACTAGCAGTGACTACCTGTACTATGGCTATGGCAGTTTACGTTTGTAAATAGTAGATTGTATATAGCATAGACGACAGTCTGAGGAATCATAAAATGAAAGTTACGTCCATCGCTCTTGGAAAATATAAGAACCTATTTCATTTAGTACCTAGTGTTTTAAAATATATATTTTTCGTTAGCTATCTGAGTATGGGGTGTACATTTCTAAGATAATTTTGTTAAGGTTATGGTGAAGATGGCTACTTGAGTATAGTAGTAGTCATCATCATCATCATATCAGCCGAAAGACGTCCACTGCTGAACATAGGCCTCCTCCAAAGATTGCCACAATGACCGGTCCTGCGCCACCCGCATCCAGCGGACTCCTGCGACCTTCACCAGGTCATCAGTCCACCTTGTGGGGGGGCCTACCCACGCTACGTCTTCCGGTACGTGGCCGCCACTCAAGAACCTTCCTGCCCCAACGGCCATCGGTTCTACGCGCAATGTGCCCCGCCCACTGCCACTTCAGTTTAGCGATTCGGAGAGCTATTTCGGTTACTTTGGTTCTGCTGCGGATGGTCTCATTTTTAATCCGATCACGCAAAGAGACTCCTAGCATAATAGTAGTATAGTACCTATATTTAATTAATTGTTTTATTACTTAATTTTAACTTGGTACTGCCTGTAACTGTTAATTTTCGGTTACTTCAACAATACTTTCCCTCTTCAGCAGCGCTTGTCATAGTCACATTGTATCTCTAATAAACGCTGTCGCCCCTTTGCCACGATCAAAGGCTTTGTGTATTTATGCCTTTAATTTTATGTAACAAAACACGCGTTTATGTTCACAATATTTTACTTGTTATGACATGTTTTTTACTCCACATACACGGATTTGAATAAGAACAAAGAAACGCTTGATGTGATTTTCGAAGTTAGGTATCCACTTTAGCTAGGTATGTAACTACGTATTTGTGTGAAAATGAATACCTTAGATCAGCGGTCGGCAACCGGCGGCCCGCGGGCCGCATGCGGCCCGCGAAGGGGTCACTTGCGGCCCGCGGACCTCCTTGACTATTTTGTATATCGTGTATGTTAAAGTCACGAACCTCATCGAAGGTCATTCACATTAATAGAAAAAAAGGGAAAAATGATAAAGTACAAAATTTAATACGAGTGTAGGTACCATTCAAATAATAAATAATTGAAAATCGCAATGCAATTTATCTTTGCGCCCGGCTGCAATCCTGCCTCTTTTATTTCAAAAAATAAACATGCATTTTTCGACGTATTGCCGTGAAAGTAAATTCGTCTACCTTATCTTTGAACGTTAATTTTGTACCGGGTTTCAGAGGCGAAGTAAAGATTTTTTTGAAATATCAACAAGTGTCCGATATAGTCATGACATGCTCGGCCTCGCGGGCTGCCGCGCGTCTGTCGGACGCTCCGGGCCTTTAGCCCTACGCGCAGCTCGGCCTGCCGCCTTCGCAAAGGATCCAAGCGAACCGTCGTCGGGTCTCCGGCCCTCCAGTTCGCTTGTTAAGACAGTTCGGTAGGGCAGTTGTATCGCCAGGGCTCGATCGTGACGCTCCGGGCCTTCGGCTCTACACGCAGCTCGACCTGCGGCCTTCACAAAGGTTCCAAGCGAACCGTCAGATCTCCAGCCCTCCAGTTCGCTTGTTAGGACAGTTCGGTAGGGCAGTTGTATCGCCAGGGCTCGATCGTGACGCTCCGGGTCTTCGGCTCTACACGCAGCTCGGCCTGCGGCCTTCACAAAGGTTCCAAGCGAGACGTCAGATTTCCAGCCCTCCAGTTCGCTTGTTAAGACAGTTCGGTAGGGCAGTTGTACCGCCAGGGCTCGATCGTGACGCTCCGGGCCTTCGGCTCTACACGCAGCTCGGCCTGCGGCCTTCACAAAGGTTCCAAGCGAACCGTCAGATCTACAGCCTTCCAGTTCGCTTGTTAAGACAGTGAAGGTAGGGCAGTTGTATCGCCAGGGCTCAATCGTGACGCTCCGGGCGAAGGCAGAAGGGCCCTACTCGCAGCTCGGACTGCGGCCATCGCAAGGGTTCGAAGCGAACCGTCGGATCTCCGTCAATCCAGTTCACTTGCTAAGATAAGACAGTTAGGTAGGGTAGTTGTACCGCCAGGGCTCGATCGTGACGCTCCGAGCGAAGGCCGAAGGGCCCTACTCGCAGCTCGACCTGCGGCCTTCGCAAGGGTTTTAAGCGAACCGTCGGGTCTCCAGCCCTCCAGTTTGCTTGTTAAGACAGTTAGGTAGGGTTAATTTACTCAGGATTTTGGATTTTTGTTCCTGGGCGCCGTCATCTTGAATTTTTACAATTTTTTTTCAGGGTATCACTCCTGGCCCACATAATGCCCGTATGCCAAATTTACCTGATCTACCTACCTCTCTAAATCTACCTAAGTACGGCAGTTGTACCACATGGGCTCGATCGTTACGCTCCGGACCTCCGGCCATACGCGGAGCTCGGCTTTCGGCCCTCTGGCTGGGTTTATTTAACTACTGGGCCTACTGGGGTATAGTTGAACGCTTGGTAGCTAAATTTTCTCGGAGCTCGGCCTTCGGCCTCGCTTTAAATTACTTAGAATTGGTGCGCTCGGGACTTCGGCTTTTTGTTCCGAGGCGCCGTCATCTTGAATTATTTCCATACTTTTTTCAGGGTATCACTCCTGGCCCACATAGTGCTTGTATGCCAAATTTCAGTGGGATCGGATCATTATTTTAAAAGTTTTATGTAAATGCCTTTATGTCCAATAAATCAAAAAAAAATTTTTTTATATGGCGAGTCCAAAAGTCACGCACTCGGATTTCCAGTTTCCAACCCTATCGGATAAAATTAAAAAAAATAAAAAATTGTCGATAAGATGTTATTTGCTAATGACAACCGATAATGTGAGTATTTTTTTCAAACAAAACCTACATATTAAGAAAGTGCGGCCCGCGTCAATTTCGTTAACTGCTATGTGGCCCTTGGACGCTAAAAGGTTGCCGACCCCTGCCTTAGATCAAATTTGAAAGTAGATTTCAAAGTAGGTGCGTACCGTAGGAAAGTATTACATTTTCTAAATTTTGCAACCGAGTTTGCCTAGGGTATACATTTATAAAAGTAGCCTTTCATAATAATATGCTTTGCCATAAAACTATTTTATCATTTTATATCGCGTATATTAATAAATTTGACTAAATCCAAGCTTTAGGAATAATTTTCAGGGTTCGTGGTATGGCTGTAATTAATACTATCAAACGGATTGCGAAATTCTAACGACCATTAAGTACATGTAGCTTGTTACGTTAACATTATGCCCATGCCATGTTTGTTCATTTACGGTTTTTGGTCAAGTAATGTTATGTATACAAACTTGTACTCTTATTCTATGTGTATATAATTTTGGGCCCTCATTCAATAAACATGGCCTAAGGTTCAACTGATCTCAATAACAAACCCTAAAGGAAAATAAATCTGCAAGTGCTTGACCCTTCCTCGAAGCCATATTTCTTTATGTAAATCTTAGACTCACAAAGTTACTAAGCTTCCTTTGTTCTCAAGTGAAAGTGCCAATACGGAATACTCGTAATACGGAATATAGAAGTTTGCCTCGCTATAATCACGTCGTCTAGACAAGCAACAAACATCTATTCGGACATTTCTTTCAGCTGCAATTTAAATGAGTGAGAAAAGTATATGTTTAAACTTGCAAACCTTCGAAAAACTCTGTATACTTTGTTAAATTCTGTAAAAATTGTTCTGTATTTAAATAAATGTTTAAAGAAGCATAGAAAAAAAATGTTTTAAGATTTAGCTAGTATAGGTATTCATATACTCTATTTATTTATTTAACAAGAAAATAAAATCAGACAAAAAAAAAGTACATAAAATAAACGCTACTGACATATTTATAGCCTATCAAGCAATATTTATTTACCTTATTACCTACACGAGAAATTTGCCTGTAGGCGTGTTACATACGTCATTTGTAAATTGTAAACATGGAATATGTTTTCAAGCTCAGAATAAAACCTACATAAACTATACATTAAAGATCACAAGCTTAGATACTTAGATACCCATAAATAAAAGAAAACCGTTTTCCCAGGTTGTTATTTCCGCGCAAAAGTAACATCAACATCAATAGAAACTCTGAGTAAGCTCTAGATGGAGTAAACAATTGATGCTTCTATTCTTTTGTTCAACGGTAGAAATACAAACTGTAAGGTTTCGATTACAAAATGACGAAAAATGGAGTCCGTTTGAGGACAGTTTAATTAAAGCTTGTGTAAACTATGCGCGACTCCGAGAGCAGGACAAAGGGAGGTGTCCGTTGTAATTGCTAGTTAGCATTGCGTGTTATAACTATACCCAATACCCATCGACCCGATCTCCTTTGAGAACGGGTCAGATTGCTATCGGTTTTTTCACATTCAATGTTTTTTTCGTGCAATGCAGCGATTGATTGGTCGTCTGCGAGATTTGATTCGTATGTGAATCTTGTTACAAGATCCGATGCTTGCAATTCACAATCCGATATTTACAGTATACAAAGTTGTGACCAATTCTATCACTAATGGTATATTGAAATCTGGAAAGGATATAGTTTAAGTCCTGAAAAAGTATATAAGATGATAGAAGCGTCCATGTTACGCCTCGCCAGTTGGTTCTCGTAGAGATTCAAACTCGGACACACGTCTCCACAGAACTTCTTTTCCGGCATTTCCGCAAAAAGAAATTCAGAAAGAAGAAAGTTATCTACATGAAATTTTTGTAGAAAACAAGCAATTTTGGTCCTAGTAGGAGAAAACCTTTTTTTTTTTCATCACTGTAAACACTTTCACAAGGCCCGGCCACGACATTGGTCTGGCGACCAGCGGCGAGCGAAACCATGAGTTGGAGCGGGATGCCGATATGGGTACTCCCTCTCGCACGTATGTATGGTTTTCTGCTAAGCCGGTCACCTTAGACCAATGTCGTGGCCGCGGCATCAGATAGTGTGTTAGGCGGTTACAAAATTGAAAGTGTTGAGACGTAAAAAGTACTTATAAAAAATGTAGGTAATATTTATGAAGTCTATTCTATGTAGAATCATGGACTCGTGATTCCGAGTAGGAAAAACAATAGTTATCCACCTTTTAAAAAAAGTAAATTCTTTTCTCACGATTTTAGCCATTTATGCCACTAACGTTGTTATCACCTCGATGTGAAACGCGGTCTGAAATTTCCATAAGCCAGTAAATGCAAATCCGCCTGCGGTCGGGGCCCATAACGTGTTATACTTTGCATAAGAGTAGGAATGGCTTCCTACGGGAATAGATCTCAATGGCAATGCAGAATTCTTTAGTTCTACTTGTTGTCACATCTTTCCTACATTCTGAACTAGATTTTCTGGATATACAATGAGCTCATGAGAAAAGGGAAAATATTCGGATTTTTGGCCAAAGGAGAATGGGCATTTTGTCCCATCGATGTATACGATTGAGACGTACCTTGTTTGAAAGGGCTTGGCCATAGGATTATTTGTTTGTATGACACCAACATTGGGTAGCGTGCAGGGACCGAGATATTAAAAAAAAAAAGCTGTATAAATAATACGGTTTTTCTCAAATTATTCACTGTATAATTAATTGAATCGTGCTTTACATGAAAGAATGTGAAGAATGCTACCGGTATATATATTTAATCGTATCGTAGAGTCTATAAAAGGGTTGAAATTAGCTCATGTAACATATGCCTGTAACGAGAAACACTTTTTTTTTTAAATCTAATCTAATTAACAATAAAGCACGAGTGTATACACATGTAGTGCACATCATTGTAAAGGTACCGATGCAAGCTATTTTTCGTAATATAAGCTTGCACTCCAACGAATGCAGGAACCGAAATATTATTATTTTATTAGTTAATTAGCGGTAATTAACGACGCCATACTTTTTCCACTCGACACTAGATGTCGCATGGGTACCAGAATTGACGATTTTTATTTTTGATCTAGTCAATTGAGTTATATGCCATTTGAAAGAGTTTTCCTAACATTATATTTTTACATAACACTGAATGCTGAAGGTGTCCAGATTTTTTATTTTTACGGGTTTCAAAAAAGCGCTGTGCGGTGAAAATCTGAACTAAAATAATCATATAAATAATCGAACTTTTCTAAGTAATTTTCGCAGTTATGTTGGGCTTCAATTAATTAAAATTAATATTTATTCATTTTTTGTAATTAATATTCAATAATCACAGCAATAAATACCTTAAATATTTATTTTTATTTTACTACAGACATCTCGTGACCAAAAGAATAATCAAATCCGCGGCCAGTAGCTGAACTAGAATCGTAACCTGCTCCCCGCCAAAACTGCTATATCCACATAGCCGCTTTAAAACGCTCATTTGAGGTCTATGGTTTTAAAACTGTATGCGGTCCTAGCACAACTGGTGATTGACAGTAGGTCGCGGCCTTCACAGGGCTACCCGTCTCTTTTTAATCAATATAATCAATGAGGGACTGGTAGTCTTCGACAAGAGCGCGTATTACTGCGCATTAAGACATGCTAGCCTGGTGCCTATGTTACTAACAATAATAAGTTTTGGAAAAAAAATCTAATCAGATTCAATTACTGCCTATATATTTATACCCTGTATATTCTGCAGCAGCACCACATCGTGATAGAGCTTACAACGAAATGAGAGTCATTGATTTTTTAACTACTCTTACAATTTTATAAACATGCTAGAGATCCGTCCTAACAACGTCTAATCTCCATTTAATTTAAAATGTGTTGTCTCTTTTTCACCAATAACATTGTGAAATTGATAGATAAGACATTTTTAGTACATATGGTGCCTTTTTTAGGCTCTAGTGCGAGAAGTGGGTCATTTTACGTCAGGTTCAAGACTTCGGAGGGCCATCTGTACTAAAAAACAACGTACGAGACACGTGCAAAAACGAAATTCGTAACTAGTGTCGATTCAAAACACTCTCTATCGGTCGTGTTTTAAAACATCGCCACTAGTATCGACTTCCATGTTTTTCACACTTGTGTCGTAATGCACTATAACAGTGCTAGGCCGTCACGCAACTAAATCAATCCTGACAGCTGTCAGTTGAATACATTGTCAAAAATGTCACTTTTTGACAATGTATTTAAATGACAGAAGTCAGGATTGACTTCATAGCAGTCACGCACTGTGATGTCCGATGGACATCGATGAATAATGGGTTTATATGATACTCGCACGGTGGGGTTTAAAATCGCATGGACATTTTATGAATTAATTCATTCATAAATTGTCCACGCAATTCTAAACGCCACTGTACATTTCGCATTAAGTGGCAATTACACTGTATATTTCGCATAATGCGTCAAAGTATGAGGTTGCCAGGCAACCGACATTGATTGCATGCGGCGAACGACTCAGTGTAATTCCAGCATTAAAGTGGTTTGATTTCCATACAATTGTGGTTTTAGTAAGCAGTCTTTACATATTACCAGATTATAAAATATGCAGTAATTTTCTCTAATATGTATGGCAATCGAACAACCTTAATATTTCATAGTAAATGAAACAATTAAGACATTTTAAACAACTTTATTTTATTGCAATAACAATAATAATTTTCATGATAATATAAGCTTTGGGGTATCCCATACAAAACATTCCAATATTCTCGTAACTCCACTTAAGGCACTGGTCTCACCGCGAGCTACTAAGCTGGGCGAGTATCGCCGTGTCTCTTTTATTTACACGGGAGTTCGTATCTTTTGTTCGTGTTTATAGCCGATAGTTCATAGCTTAGTAGCTCGTGGTGAGACCAGTGCCTTAATCAATGACGTGAATCACCGGCCTTAGCACATCTTGTGTTTAACAGCAGCCATCTCTATTCGATTCTACTGATTAAAAAGAGACATGTGGCTTCGAGTTGCTGTCAAACACAAGATATGCTAGACCCGCTTATATTTGACAGCAACGCGTGGTCCGCTCCCAGCTACGCGCCTCTTTGTAATCAACAAATGATAGAAAGAGACGGATAGCTGCGGGAAGACTGCGACTTGCAGTCAAACATGAGATATGCTAGCCCCGCTGTCTTCGTAAGAATTTATCGTACATAGCATAGGACAGGGACATAGCAATCGAAGGTTGCGTGGTAAAATCCGGTAAGTATAGATCATTTTTAATTAAAATAACAACCTGACGTAAGTGCACGTAGTTCGTATTTTGAATACCGGTTTTGCTCGACTTATCGGGTTTCACCACGCAACCCTCGTAATGATCAAGGACCCATTTGGATCCCAATAGTGTCTTTGACGATCACTGGTTCTGTACAATACAATTCTTTAGTCAGATCAAACGCAACTAATTGGTACACAAACCTGTTTCACGGGGCACACACCTGATAAATATCGATGATCTTTATCGTTTGGGCTTAGCAGATCCAAGTCCTTGAAGATGCTAGCGATCCTCATACTCGTACTATTTCCCATCCATTTTTTTGATCGGACGTATATTAATTTAATATACGAGTATGTATGTGCAGAAGTAGGTATGTGATTCTCTTGAAATTAAATTAGCTTACAACTTATTTTGGAAGCTTTCATCCTGTTATAGATTGCTACTTCCCAGATAATCAGATACCTATTGAACAGAAATACGAACAACATGCGGAAAGCTGGATACTTACAAACCTGAAGCATGGGATCTTCCCGCCACTGCTTCCTTGCTATTTTGATGTGAGCAGATGTTATATATAGCTCCTGTTATCATTCTTGACCGGGCCATTTAACGGCTACCCAACTAGGTATGCATAGCAATATATTATTATACGTAATGTTATAAAACTATTTGATGTCAGGCCAAACACAAAAGCAGTCACTCAGATACCACGTCACCAAAGTGTCAAAACTGAATTTGAACTTTACACACGTGCGTGTAGGTCTATAATGCTCTGCGAACCCTGACTTATATATCGGTCTTTGGCGTTGAACCTGCGTTGCTGACGAATTAATCATTAGCGTCCAACAGGTTAAATCTTGTATTACTTACCCGATTAGGAAATCACATGTTTCATCATATCAGCCGAAAGACGTCCACTGCTGAACATAGGCCTCCCCCAAAGATTTCCACAATGACCGGTCCTGCGCCACCCGCATCCAGCGGACTCCTGCGACCTTCACCAGGTCATCAGTCCACCTTGTGGGGGGCCTACCCACGCTACGCCTTCCGGTACGTGGCCGCCACTCAAGAACCTTCCCGCCCCAACGGCCATCGGTTCTAAGCGCAATGTGCCCCGCCCACTGCCACTTCAGTTTAGCGATTCGGAGAGCTATTTCGGTTACTTTGGTTCTGCTGCGGATCACATGTTTATCTCAATAGATTTGTAAGATATTTGGAGTTGACACCGAACTAGTAACCAAAATACCTACTAATCTAATTGCACGGACGACTTTGAGTTCCTTCAGTAGACTAAAACGTACCTTTAGCCAGTCTTCTGGGAAGGTTTCGCAGTAATCATTCGAGTAACTATGGAAGTGCAGACATCTGGTTCAATTGGTATCGGAGTTAGTAAAAATGCTAAAGCGGGCCTTACTAGCGCGGTTATACAGTTTTTGGGAAAGAACGTATCTAGAAATCTTCCATATTCTCTTGCTCTACTTTAATTTCTTACATATGTATTTCCTCCACCACTCCTCTTACCTGCGAAGTTATTAGCTCTTCACGTAGCGTGTAAGAGAGTCCTAGTATTGTATTTCATATATCCTACTGAATGTTCCTATACTCGTGCTGCATGCCATAGATATGTACATTGTTAGCATGATTGTTTCATCAAATCCTATAGCTCTACTTACAGACATAGGTACACACACATTGCGTAACAAGGTAACGTATTTGTAAATTAGAAATATGTATTCACCTTGAACACACTAATCCGATCGCCGATTACCCAGCGTGGCGATTTTTGGCATGTACCGCCTACTGTGAGGAAATTCCTTTATCCAGCGGTGGACTGATATAGTCTGATGATGATGATGATGATAATGAATACACGTATTCCTCGCCCATTGTCGCATTACTAAGTCACGGTTTATGTGGCCATGACATGACAGAAACAATAATACAGACAGACCGATGGAAACTTCAAGGGTCCCTTGTGGCGGATTTGATACCTAATATTTACATGGAATAAATAATAATGTAATATTTACTTGCTTACTTTGATTCTACTGGAGATAGAGCCGACTTACTGCACGATTTCATCGATAAGGTGGCCTAATTAGCACTTGACGTACGTAGTGACTTCTACTGCCCTACATAGTAGAAGCTAAGTGATCAATCCAAATCCAGTACGGACGTTTTGGAAACCATAACAGATAACGAAATCTTGTCTAAACCATAAGATCGATTTTAGTAAAAAGAAAAACCGCATTCATACACTTACAAAAATACGTGTACTCGATCCAAAAATCGAACCTGCACTTTTTGAAAAATAAAATTTCGTTGTTTTCGTTTTGATATCGGTTGCGTAGCTCTTAGATAGTAAATGTTAGTAACAAACATGATATCTAAAACTAATGAAATGCATTGTTTTTGAACAATGAAGCTTTATTTTTCAATACTTCAGTGCCGTCACCCCGCCGGCCCTTTGACTTTGTATGGAGAAGTTACAAACTATGAGAAATATCGAAATCCGTTCTTAAGAAACATGGCCACGTTTTTAGATTTAATAATAATGGCATGGTTCCTAAGAACAGAATTCGATATTGTTTCGAAATCTGTTCTTAGGAAACATAGCTAAGTTTTTTGATTTAATAATAATGGCACAGTTCCTAAGAACAGAATTCGATATTTCTCATAGTTTGTAACTTCCCCATACAAAGTCAAAGGGCTGGCGGTGGCACTGAAGTATTGAAGAATAAAACTTCATTGTTGAAAAACAACGTATTGTATTTGTTTTAGATAGCATGGCCCTCAGTAATATTTACTATTTTAGAGCTACGCAACCAAGATTCAAATTAAGATTCCGATTTTATTTTCCAAAACTGCAGGTTCGACTCCTGGGTCCAGTACCTACACGATTTTTTTAAGTATATGAATGTAGTTTTTCTTATTACTAAAATTGATCTCATAGTTCCTAAGACAAGAATTCGCTATCTGTTATTATGGTGTTCAAAACCGCCATACTGACCCATTTGGATTGATCACCCTGTATTCTAATACCTACATGTTACTGGGTGTCGTGCCTGCAACGCCAATAACACCTTTAGCTGTCATGATTTCAGTAGCTGTCAAAGCGATTTTCATACTTTTACGTAAGGCTAAGCAAATACTTGGATTCGAGCTTTTGGCATATAGTAGGTATAAATCATTTCTCATATATGATGTAAGGCATTCAAAAGGTTAATATGACGCCATGAAGCTGAATGCTACTCAGCTAATTCTAAGGCATAAACCAAATACGATGCCGTAGAATCACTAAACTGTATTCGTAACTTATCAACCTCAGCATCTTCTGTAATTTTCTGAAATATGAATAGTAGTACGTACGTAGTTATAATAATATGAATAATGTCTGTTCCAAACCACAACCATTCCGTAGGATCCTAAAAGGCTACAAGAATCTGGTGAAATGAAATAAGGTAATATAAATTAAACATACTTTGTTATTGTTCCATTGTCTTTATCATCAGTTCCAAGTAACCTGATAGTGAACAGCTATACTGCACCTTATGAACACCGGCATCTTCAGAGATGTCATACATATATGTATACAGGGTGGCTGGTAAGTATACCGACAAACTTGAAAGGTGTATTCCTGAACACATTTTGAGGCTATAATTTCATATGAACTTTTCTGGATTCGGCTTAGTTTAAGAGATAATGACATGTTATATTGATTTAAACTTTCACGATTATCACTCATATTTTACAGACAAACGGGTCTTAACTATTTTCATCACAAGTCACTGAAAAATGCCTGCACGATTAAAATTCTTACACTAG
Source organism: Thaumatotibia leucotreta (assembly GCA_025490895.1). Taxonomy (NCBI): domain Eukaryota; kingdom Metazoa; phylum Arthropoda; class Insecta; order Lepidoptera; family Tortricidae; genus Thaumatotibia; species Thaumatotibia leucotreta. The sequence continues at coordinate 12,250 of JALPQI010011603.1, read as the reverse complement.
TACTTTTCATCTCGACATACACACTGATTAAAGTTAGAGAAAATGACGAAAAAGTTTCAGAAAAATGTTCAACAAAAAAAAAAAATCAAAAACCCTGAAAAAAAAATTCTTTCCCTACAATTTATTACTGGTCATGTACAAAAAAAAAACGAAATATCAAAAAACGGAATAACCAAAAAAATTTTTTTTTGTTCGATAATGACATATGTCACATATTTTTTTTTACTTCTTTTGTTATCAAAAATGCATTGGTAAAGTCTGTCGGTATACTCCTTCCCACCCTGTACGTGTTGCCGACCCTATAATGTTGAGGGCAAAAGGGACAGAGACTTCGGTGCACCCCCCATTGCATGCTCGTAGAGTTCTGGTTATGTTACACAATGACTAATACTTGAGAAACTTAACCCATTAGAAAAATCCGTTTAAATAGAAATTTCATTTCGGTCTTTGTTATTCTGCTTCATCATACTGCAATGTTTACCTACCTAAAACCACCTTAAAGTATGCCTAAGATTTAAATATTTCTCAAGGATCCCGCCTTCGTCGGGAGGGATTGTAGGGTCGTCTTATATAGACGCACCTTACTACTTAAATATCGTGAACTCATGCACCTGCAAGCAACTTCCTATACTGTTTAATAGTCTGCTATTGACACTGGAAATTCAACTTGTACAGCCTTCGTACGTAGCCCAGCGTGCAGTGACTATGCCTATGAAGCTGGAGATTCTAGGTTCGAATCCCGGCGAGGGTGAATATTTGTTCCTTGGTTGTGGTTGTTTTCTACTTACTTAAGACAAGTATCTACATGTATCTACCTATCTATCATATATATTATAATTGTCTATCCACACGCACACAATATCGTCCCGTATTCGCACAACATAAGACTTACATTGGGTTAAACCTAAGTCGATTTGTGTAAAATTGTTGTAATTATCTGATCCACATATCTTATAGGCACAGACGAATTATGTGTGCCAAAAAGTACAGTTCTGAGAGTCATCCATGGTCTTCATCATCAGTCCCACTCAACTGAGTGGTGGTTTCTGATAGAAATGTTATTTAAATAAATAAAAAGTCGCCATGGACTGGCTTAAGAAACTTCAAAAGTTCGCCCAGTTTTTTCAAGATGCTACTGTTTGAACGTGATTTGATTGTCATCTAACCACCTAAGATTATTTAAAATTAATAAATTATATATATTCATATCAGTTTCTTCGCCTTCAGAAAATTGGGGAACGATCCACAAGAACCGACAACTTCCTACCTTTTTTGATTCAGTAGCACACTATACAATAATGAAGGCAGTGTTTTTATTTTCATTTTATCATACTCCCATAAAAAAAATACCTGTAGCTTAATTACCTTGTAGCTATAGCCACTCTTGAACATCTTCTCCCAGTCATATAAATACACCGGTATCGTAATCACTTCGTTTTAAGACTATATTTTAAGTCTAAAAATTGAATGCTTGGTTCCTCTGGCCTTAAAATGTGACCTACTTGCCAAAAGCTTGATTAATGACAATAACTAATTAATACCTAATTTGCTATCAGAAGATTCGCTTTGACATCATGCATCATGACAACATAAAACACCGACCGCGGCATACATGGACTTCCCTGGAAGAATAATTAAAATTAATTGAAGATAAATAGGTATTTATCACAAAAATATTGGTTCTTCAGTCATGGTTATTTTCTAGGTATTTAAGCATCTAATATGTATCTACCTAATACACGTGGTCGTGTGGTGACGGCAGTAAGAATACATATGTCACCTCCCCAACAACTCCTCCTGCGGGTGTCGTAAGAGTCGACCAAGGAATTAAAGTGTCACAGACAATTATTTGATAACATATTGATGATGGGCAGCAGCGTCATCATAGTGGGCACATTAATGCGATCGGCAATCCGCTTGCCCAGCGTGCCGATTATGGGCATTTACCTCCTAATGCGTATATACGTATAGTTAATAGGAGAGGCCTACATCCAGCAGTGGACTATCATAGGCTGATGATGTATGTATATCGTCGCTCAATTAGCATACACAATACAACATTAATTGAACTTATGGCGAAACTAGATCGATGGGCGTAAGAATGCCCTAAGACATTTTTAAGAAATGTATAGAAATTATTTTGTTTACATCACGTATTATTTAATAGATAGAACCTTATGTTCAAAGCTAATCTAAGCACAGACAGCATTTACCAATTTTTTAACTAAGGATGTATACCACCTTTCCTGGAGGACCATCATGATCAAATGACTGTTTTTGGCCAAGTATCCCACTGTTATTTTAATCGTTTTCCTCTTCTCTTGCGTCGAATGTAGTTCACCATTGTTGATTGATTGTAAGTATGTGCTCTTCGATCGATGTGCATGTAAAACGTAAATATCTTAGTATCTTAAGACTAGGTCGATTTATACTGTGCATACATGATATGAATTGTATAATAAAATTGTACACATAGATTGACATTTTGAATAGTAAATGCCGTTTACTATTGTTATAATTGAAACATAAATACAATTGTAGTGTGGTGACGGCAGTAAGAATACATTTGCCACCACCCCAACTCTTCCCGCGGGTGTCGAAAAAGTCGACTAAGGGATTGAGTGTCACTTATCGTTCTTTGATAGAAGATTGATTATGGGCAGCAGCATAATAACAGTGGTCACGTTACTGCGATCGCCAATCGGCTTGCCCAGCGTGGCGATTATGGGCATTTACCTCCTAATGCGTCTATACACATAGTTAATAGGAGAGGCCTACGTCCAGCAGTGGACTAACATAGGCTGATGATGATGATGACGATGATGATAGCACCTTTATAATAGCTGACGGTCATATTCCATATACATAGTTATCATGGGGCATGGTACCGAGTATAAACCTATCTATCTATGTATAGGTATAGGTATTGAAAGGTTAAGGCATTTATAAGAATGCACCTAAATATTTAGCATACCTGCATGCATGTATATATATTAACCCTCATGCCCCCCCCCCCCCCCCTCCAATCCTGTCTCATACATAGCACAGGGTGGACACGGCATACAACAACTAACTCAATCTGACATTTTGTCCGTGCCTATGAGTTACTTACGGGTATGTCTGTACACGCGCAGCTCAAACAGTCACACAACGGGGCTGCCTCAGATATATATGGCAGTATAACTAACCTACCTTAGTTACAAAGGAAAATACTTCAACCTGTAACATACATTTACTAATTTCCGAGTATTTACTTAAGTCTTATTTAGACTCATCTTCACTTCTCCAAGTCGAACAGAACAGAACGCCGCAACCCTAGGAAACTATTGTTTTTCTCACATCCAAGCAACATAAAAAGTGATATGTAACGCAATTTTCCAGTATTGTTACTTAGTTTGAAAACATGCACGTGCCTACATAATATTAGTTAGGTACCTACATACATATCGTAATAAGCATTTTCATGTTAAAATGCAAGTTCAAGTAAGCTCCGGCGGTTTGTTGTGACATTTGCTTCGATAATAATGATGATTCTTATGAAACCACAATGGATATTCTGTAATTATCACACTGCACTTTAAAAAATATATCCATCATGTATTTAACTAACTTATATGTAACTAACTTATGTGTTTCAAAAAGTAACTTATATGTAGTACATAATGTTATTTTTTTATACAAACAATTTTTCACAATACATGCCAACCAACCGTCTTATGTCCTACAGCCGTCTATCGCAGAAGTCATCGGGCGGAGAGTGCAGTGCAGTAAATAGAATCGGTACGAGGATGGGCGTGTCCTTCCCGTATGTAGTACTATTAATTATTCTATGCTGATAGTGTTGTCTAGCTGGTGATTAAAGTAGTGAAACTCCATGAGGATGCACAGCGGCGGCGATGAGGGACTTGCGGAATCTTCTGTCAATTTCTGGCTACAGCAGCTGCTTACGATCAGTTAGTAGGCTCGTATACTTATTTGCCACCGTACTGTGTAAAAAAATTCATGTAGAAGACATAGGTCCCTACCAACTATAATTTAAATCTATTGAAAAAAATGTTAAAATTGTTATGAATGTTGTTATTATTGAAAATACCCTTATAGCATCATTTTGTCATATCCGAGAATATTTCTATTATTTAAACTATTGCACAAAAGTAAAACTTAAATACAACAGGCGGACTTAATGCCATGAGGCATTCTCTACCAGTCAACCAGTATTACCACCACAGCACCAGTATTACACCAGTTATTTATCTGCTTACAGATCTTACTCACAGCCGGATAGACAAACAGACGAATCCTAAAACCCAGACTATCTATTCGCATCGTCTAAACATAGGTGGAGACGAAGAGAAGATCAATTCAAATATCTTACCTATATTCATAGGTACTCATATTCATTCATTGATAAAAATCGCAGTGAGCAATGCATAAATATGGCAATATACTTAGTGAGCGTAAATAAACCCTACTCATATCCTCATAGCCTCACAAAACAACAACATACTTTTGTTGCTCTACTAAAACCATGCCATAATTATAATATAAGTTACTTTTGACTGCCTTACATTCTAATAAGTATATTAAATAAAACACCTATATTATACCTAATCCTTGAATACGTCAGCCAAATAGAAGTAGACTCATAGTAGTGTAGCTGATCGTTAAAGAGCTCTATGATGAGGATGCACTGCGTCGGCGATGGAGGACTTGCCGAATAAACTGTCCCTGTTCCCTGTACTTGTCGATACGCCTGTGATACTTGTGGCTACAGCAGTTGCCGTCCGTCAGAAGCCTTCTACGCTTATTTTCCACCGTGTTATATAAGAAAGTAAAACACACATACATACACACACACGTGTAAAACGCAGAAGTCCCTACCAACCACCTACATTTTAACCCTTTTGATATTTCTAATCAACATTTAATCAAAATTTTAGAATTTGTACCTACTTACTCTAATATAAATCCTATTTCATAGCATAAATGATCGTGCAAACGATTAGTTAGTTACCTAGAGCTACCCTTGTCGCAGTGGGCACGAAGTCCCAGTGTTCGGGAAGATTCCACGTGTATCACTTCATATACGAGTAGTTATGTAGTATGGCGAGCTCGATTTTATTCGGCTGTGTTAAGTATAAAATGTTGGAAATGTCTTTATAGTTACAATACGAAGGCGACAATTTATTTTATACACTAAGTTCTGTAGCCGTGTGGTGACGGCAATAAGAATACACTTGTCACCACCCCAACTCCTCCTGCGGGTGTCGTAAGAGTCGACTAAGGGATTGAAGTGTCACTGACCATTATTTGATAAAAGATTGATGATGGGCAGCAGCGTCATCATAGTGGACACATTACTGCGATCGCCAATCCGCTTACCCAGCGTGGCGATTATGGGCATTTACCTCCTAATGCGTCCTTGCGCATAGTTAATAGGAGAGACCTACGTCCAGCAGTAGACTGTGATAGGCTGATGATGTACTAAGTTCTGTATGGAATCAGGTATACTAAAATAAATAAACTTACTGAGATATGTATAAAAATACTCACCGCTAGCGTGGAAATCATTCTTGTCTTATTAAGAAATAGGTCATAAATATGTATTTATTCCGTAGATAAATATCCTTAATGCGCATTATTATAATTTCTTTAGATATTATTTTGGTTGAAAATTATATTGATTCGAGTCATATGTCAATTGTCAAGTTTGTTTTTTTCTTTAAAGCTTGTTTGTCACCCTTGTTTTTCCAAATGATGGGTCCACATCGTCGCCTTGTCATCTTTCACAGTGTTTAATTTCTTCAAGTGATATTGTGGTAGCGCAATCTGTCGCCGAGTAGCGGAAGCAAAAGTTTGTCAAAACAATAATAAACTTATAAAACTGTTTTTATGTCCGTCCCCGTATGCGGTAGGTCGTCGTTGTATGATACAAAAAATACATAATAAGAGTGCCTTTAAGTTAATACTTATGACTTGCGAATACACTCTAGTTTTACTATACAACAAGTGATTCTTTAATGAAAGCACATATTTTATCGAGTGATTTCACCACTTTTACATACTCCGGTATTGTTTTTGAAACATAGAAATGAAGTATTTCCCATATTCTTTCGAATGAACCATTTTGCACCTGGTTACGTGATATACATCTTGTAAAATAAATATTAAAGTAATCGAACGTTTTTTTTTAATAGCATGTACCCTGCACGGAATTGGATGTTGGTGCATACAATAAAATAATGTCCTTATTAAGCGCTTTAAAATGAGGTAGGTCTCAACTGTATACACTCATGGGACACGGCCCATACAAAAATGCCCATTCTCCTTTGAAGTTAAAAATGTCGTATGAAGTTTGTCTCCGTCTATTTTAAAAGAAAATGTTTTTTTTACCCGTTTTGACCGGTATGCAATGATAAACGCATTTTAGGAAACGATTTTGTTACTGTGAAGCCGCATTTTCACTTAGTGTTCTGAGCGAGCATTCGTTCGTTCTTGGATAGATATGAAAACAGGATTTCACATAGCAAAATATTTCTAACACTCTCGTTAGTAATTACCGTACTTACCTCCCTAGATGCACAATGTACCTACTATTAATTACCTGGCATATGTAAAAAAACGGAAATAATAAATAATTATCTATCTCATTGCATTCCTCTACGAGGTGCCCATGAGGAAAGGGAAACATTATTTAACAGCATATTCCTGAGGCTAAAAGAAAGAATAAATGTTATATTACCGGTAATGCTATATTAATGGTAATTAGTCGGTCCTTAAGTTCTGTCATAAAGATTTTGTCTTGTAAAGCATTGTAAAAAGAACGAATACAAAAAACTTAAACATATTTTGAAAGCTTATTTTATGGTGATGAAATTGCGTTATAATTGTTTTGAAATAAATATTCACATTTTGTGCCATTTCCTTTTAAACTTGAGATTCTCGACCGTAATCAGCACGCGGGCAATTTGTGAAAACATGCTTCACAAAACTGATAGAAAACCAATGTTGTAGAAGTATCTGAATCTAACATTTTGGTTTTTATTTAACCTATACAATAGGACATCTTTTAAAGCTAGAATGTAGATTTCTAAGAAGCTCGTACTTCAGATGGTCATATCTAGAAAATATCGTATTTTACTATTTCGCCTAAAAACGCGTAAATTTGAGTATCACGAAATAAAGGCATTTGGTAAATCACGTAAAATAGCTATTTAAGGTTAAAAACCAGTTGACTCTTGTACATCAAAACAAAGGTAATGCCACCATGATATCATGATTTGCTACGAAAAAGCCATAGAACATAAAATAAAAATAAATACGGGCAAAAATTGCTAAAATCGGTCGCGTGTTTTTTTTTTGACGTGTTTTTTTTTCACATATTACGAGGTTTTGAGCGAAAACAAAACAATAATTATCCTGAAAATTTATTGGAAATCAATCACTTTTAAAAAACCTCTAAATCCCTATATAGAGTTCTATATTTAATAGTATCTGTTAGCTTTCTTGACGTCACAATTATTATGACAGAACTTTAGGACCGAATATGACTCTAGTCAAATCTGCGAAAAAAAAATATTTTTTTCCTAACTAGTGCGCAAAAACGAACTTTGTGCACGCTTCGCGCGCGGTTATTTATCTTTTTGACGCCCTTGTTTTAAAAAAAAAGGTCCTTTACACGTGCAAAAACTTTTTTTGAACTCGGGTGATTGTCGCCCTCGTTTCACTCGGGCTCCAACTTTCACCCTCGCCAAAAAAGTTTTCCCACACTAGTTAGGAAATGTACTATTTTGGTATTTTGAATGCCGTACGTTAAAAAATTATTTTATTAATAAAACTATCGCAAGTGCAGTTTTTGCGACCTCGTAAGTCGTAGAGCAATACAATGAGATAGATAATTATTAACAGTTAAGGGAGATGAAAACTGTATCTTAGCCAGGCCGAGTGTCTTTGTTGTACCTATGAATTGTTTGTCTGTTATGTATAAGTAAAGGTACTTTTAAATAATAAGTCTAACTACTTTTTTGGTACAGTCAAGTGCAAAAATAAGTATCGAAAGAATCCGCTCATAATATGGTCTTCGTTAAAAATTCGGTCTGTCAAATTCGGTCATAAATATTTAATAGTTATTTTACACAGAATTAGAGTACGCTGGGACATATTTTTGAACATTTTTGTGTACGCCTTATTTTGTCTTTGACTGTACGCATCCCTAAACGCGGTATCTGCACATAACTGCAGCCGAGGTATATTTTAGTTCTTACATTTACATTTTCCTCACATGCCTGGCACCTAGGAAGCTGCTGCTAACCTTGCTTGAAACTGAATCGAAATTGCATTTTTGTAACAGCCGTCTCTTTTATATTGCATTCAATTTTGTATAAACAAATAATTTTGAAACACAGATAAGTCTACAAATAATAAATAAGTAGGTACAGAACCTATAGATTTAACATTGTCGTCGGCACGTCAAAAATAAATAGCGTGCGACCAACGCCAAGCAACAAATTGTACGTAAACAACTATCAACATTATAAGGTGGAAGTTCTAGTGCGTAACACGTTAACAGAAAATATTTACTTGAATCACGATATTTTGCTCATAAATAAATGTACATAAAGTATTGTCATGTGTTTCGGGAGAGGAGTTTGTAAGAGTTGTTAAATAGTATTTATTTTATAGGGTGACAATATCAATTTTTATTCAAAATTGCAAATTCTGTTAGTCAACTCCCTTGTCGGAGTAAGTGTCCGGTGCTTTTGCTGGCAGTCCCAATAGATGGTACCTCAGTACAAGGTTGAATGTCACATATTGGGACACTGAAAATATTAACATTCAGTGCTAATATATTATCTCAGTATGTCTTAAAATTATGCAAATAATTTAGATAGGAGCAATTTATTTCAATGTTGGGATATGAAGTGCACATACATTTATCATCGTTTAAATGCCTTAATAGTTGATTTTATCTTATCGATGGCAACTCAAACTATGATGACGAGTATTGATACAGCGTCGGGTACTAGTACTTCCAGCTTATCCTTATTGTCAAATGAAGGTGTATTTTATTTTGTGACTTGCTATCGAATCATTAGCGGTAATAAGAATAAAAGAAATAATAGTAACAGAATGGGTCCAATTACACATTTGAAAACGTTTGACAAATTCACAAAGATTAAGATATTGCCTATAATTGTAGGTATTAGTAATTTACAGCCACTGGCAATAATAACACAACGAAAGACGCAAAGCACTTTATTATAAATTACAAACAAATCTCAACTCATCCAAAATAATGAAATGGTTGTCGAAATACAAAAAAAATAGGGAAACCCCGCCGTTTCGTAGCCTATGTGGTAAATTTATACTACAAAATTCGAAATCGACACTCAATACGTCTTTACATAGGTACGTTATATACACGCTGTTTTTATTGATTTCCGTTAAATTAGGCTGTGTGGTGACAGCAGTGAGAATACATTTGTCACCACCCCAACTCCTCCTGCGGGTGTCGTAAGAGTCGACTAACGGATTGAAGTGTCACTGACCATTCTTTGATAAAAGATTGATGATGGGCAGCAGCGTCATGATAGTGGACACATTACTGCGATCGTCAATCCGCTTGCCCAGCGTGGCGATTATGGGCATTTACCACCTAATGCGTATAGCATAGTTAGTTAATAGGAGAGGCCTACGCCCAGCAGTGGACTATCATAGACTGATGCATGCATGCAAATTAAAGGGAAGCTTATTTACGTTAAGAACAATCTATTTCTCTGAGAAACTAGTGTCTTAACTCTTATTGTTATAGTGTTATTGAAAAAATTAGTTTAGGGACTGAACAAGTGTATTGCAACCATTATAACATCCTAATGTTACTTATTTTGACATGTGCCGTCAGTCACCTGAAATCTTATTCTTAAGATTCTCTCACACTTGCCATTTCAATTATTAAGTATAAAAACCAAAAAAAATTTTTTTTTTACGAAATTCCTATTTAACGGATTTCTAAACTATCAAAACATTATTCTTAGAAATCGGCAACTATAAGCAAAGACGAACATAATGTATAAACATGGTATAATATAACTCATATAATTACACTACAACATATAATTTTTAAAACATTTAACGGAGATATAAAAAAACACCCTGTATGTACCTAGATCACCATTATTTCTATTATAGTACCGGTATCAGAAACTAGATAATATCTTCTGTTAAGGCACAGATCTTTTATGAATCAGAAATCCAAGCCGGGTGGCGTTATCAACGCGCAGCATTCCTTCTCGTCGGATTCAATCAAGGATTAAATCCCTTCGCCTGACTCCCGGAATTGTATCCGCCTACCCTCGCCGTACGCCTGCCTAAGTGACAAGTGTTGAATGCTTAAGAATCTTAACATTTTGCACTGAGTATAAATGGCAGCAGCTGCCTTTATTCAGAACACTACTTTTTAGTCTTAAAAACGCTTAGGTTGATTGTATAACCTTTAATTGCATTCTCGGAAATACCATGTACACTTTACAAAAGTTACACTATTTTCCACATGTTTCTGCTATACAAATTTTGCTACATTTAAAATAAGCACCAATTTTGAAGGTGTGAAAATGACGGTCGTAGGGATGCGCGTGCGAATATGTGTGTTACCTACTTACTTTGTTGTACAATTCATGAGTTATGAGTACCTATTACTATATACTATTGAGTATCGCTCAAAGAGCTATGGAGAGGGCTATGCTCGGAGTTTCTCTGCGTGATCGAATCAGAAATGAGGAGATCCGTAGGCGAACTAAAGTTACTGCCATAGCCCTCCGGATTAGTAAGCTGAAGTGGCAATGGGCAGGCCACATTGCACGCAGAGCAGATGGTCGATGGGGTCGAAAAGTGCTCGAGTGGAGACCACGGCTAGGCAAACGCAGCGTAGGACGTCCACCCACAAGATGGACAGACGACCTTATGAAGGTCGCCGGGACACGCTGGATACAGGTCGCATCTAACCGGTACATGTGGAGGTCCAGAGGGGAGGCCTATGTTCAGCAGTGGACGTCTTATGGCTGAGATGATGAGTACCTATTTAATTCTGTGCAGAAAGTGAAGGAACATAATAACTTTAGGCCATTAACATGACCATTAAAATAAAATACCCATGGAATATAACATTATCTGCCAAGCCGCTACTCGCCACTGCCTCAACACGTCTCCACTTTCATCTCTGTTCGGAATTAATTCACAATAACATGCAAGCTGCGTCGCTTCACGGAATTACATCATCGTCGAGTTCTATCAAATTTTGGTTGTAGGAAGCTAAAGGCCGACGGCGGTGCTGCATAGCCTCACACTAAGTTATATAAACACAGATAAAAAAAAACAGTTAATATTAAAATTTGAGTATTTTGGCTAAAAAAAAAAAAACAAAAAAATAATTTAAAAAAATTGTCAGACTTCGTCAAACACAACTATGGCTTAAATGGTTCTAAATGGTGTAACTTGCTTCACCTTAAAGCTTTGCACCGGTTTTCAAATCACTCGGTATAGTATGTATTATATCTATAACTATTTCTGTTCATATACTTGGGGTCAAATAAATCAGATGACCTACCGCGAACTTCGAAGTTCTCAAGTTGGAGCATTCATTTCTGTCACAATAAGTACCTTTGATGGAGCCACAGTCACACAATTCGATATTTGCGAATTTTGAAGTTCGCGTTAGTATCAAGATCAGTGTGTAAATATTCATAAAAATGTTAAATGTTCATATTTAGAAAAAAAAATCAACAATATGGCGCTATGTACATAAAGTCCCGGCTTATATTTATTTACTTTTACCCCGTCATTCAAAGCACGGGTATTTTATGTTTCCTTAATGCCTTCGCGATATTTCAGCGAAAGAAGCCATTAGAGAAGCTCACCACGTTCGTAATTACTGTAACATGTAAAGCCTACACAACTCTTCTTCCGTGAAATCTTGTAACCGGTGAATATTAGTATTTTATTTTTGTTCTGATTCAAATTACCCATAAATACATTCTTACTCATAGTTATTATTTTTTACATTTTAATAACAACATAATAAAATTACGAAAATTCGTAATTTGAAAGTTTATCCTCGTGCAAATAAATATTGTCGATGTTACAGCAGCACAGGTTTTTCATTTGCAGTTTTCTATTATATTAATACATTTTTTATCATTGATTTTATTCAACAAAATTTACTTTATTGTAAATAAATAAAAAACAATCAATTTGC